>QRFJ01005281.1:0-32363 GCA_006176705.1 Cocos nucifera | reverse complement strand
ATGAAAACTACAAAACTAGTTAGATCTACATCATATATCTCATATATAAGATTGATCTAACTTTAAACATGTTTTGCATACATCTTCATGTATCATATCATGCATATTTTCAGATCTAAATTATCTCATAATCATGTAAAAAATTAAATTTAAATTGATCATATCAAAATAAATTCTATTCTAGATAATTATGTAGAACTATTCTACAACTAGTCTAAACATGCATTCATCATATCTCATATGAACAAAAATTAAATAACTTTATTTTTTATTTTTTAGATCTTATTTATAATAATTATAATATCAAAAAATAGTAAATAAATAGATCTAAAAATTATAACTAATCAAATTAAATTATGATCATGCAAGACTATACATAGAATAATTCTATTCTACAACAAGTTATGCATCTTGTAAAACTTAGATCTAAATTATTTAATTTTTAATTCTTTTTTATTTTAGATCTAATTACATCTCATATGACATCTGAAATCACCTAATTATTAGATCAAAATAAATTAAAATCAGATCTAATGGAATTCAACCTGGCGCTGATACCAGTTGAAGGAAAAACCTATTTTTTTGGATTAGGTTCGTTTAGATCTGATTGGATCAAGAGAGATAATTCAAAAAAAAATTTCTTGGATCCAGATTAGATTTGAAACTTTCTAGATCTGATATTATTAATCTAATAAAATAAAATAAAATAAATTAAAGAATAAATTAAATCTAATTTAATTTACCTTATTGAGGGTAATTTGATTATCCTGTGATGATCCTGATGCCTGCTTGAGGTTCTGGATCTAGCCACGCAAGTGCCTGGCCTCTACTGATATCCACTCGAGTAAGATCTGAAGATCTTCTCCTTCTTTATCACCTTTTCAAAAATCAGATCTGGATCTAATTTTGAAGATCTTCAAAATTTCTTTCGAAGATGTGAGTTGTCTCTTGCAGTAGTGCTGCCTTCTTTCTTTTTCTATTGCCTTTTTCTTACTTGGATTGCACCAAACTGAAGCGCAAAAATTCTTGGGCATGGGTAGGAGAGAGAAGACCTAAAGATGGCATGGAGGAGAGAGAGGAGTAGCCTTGTGGCATGGGCAATGGGTCAAGCTTCTTAGATCTTGGTGTAGATAGGATTTTTATAGACCCTATTGCGCCATGCAGTGCCACATCATCCCAGCCAATCACGGCCTTTTGTGCAATCAGATCTAAATCTGATTGATGAGATGACATCATTTGATCCAATCAGATGAGAGCCCTTCTGAATCATCCTTAGATAGCACCAAGACTAGTCAAAGACAAGTCTTTGGCACCACCTAGGTAGAAACCCCGAAGCAACTGGAGTCCCATCTGTATGGGACTCCAGATGCTTTATCCATGGGTGCACACCTCCCTAGGCATGCACCCCTTATCCATGTACTTTTTAGTAGGTGGACTGATCCAAAAAATCTCTCCTATGATGGCTTGACACATGGGCAGATGTCTAAGTGTCAAAGGTCAATGTTTGACCAAAGTCAAAAGACAAGATTTAGCAGGTGATGAAAAATGATAGGTGTTATCTTAAATTTATCTCATAAATTAAGACAACCCTTTTCTGACCTGGACAAGCTTCAGTCAAATCAAGTAAAGATTTTTGAGTGAGCCCAAACATATTTGGCTCAGTCGAGACAACTTTAATGATAATTAAAGAAGAATATTAAGCTCAATCGTGTGCTAGCATGATTTCCTTGAACCTAATTAAATCTAATTCAAATCAATTGAACTAGATTAGTCCAATTGATGATATCCAGATCAAAACTCTTATTTGTATGACCTAGTTAGGTTCAGTTCTATATGGTAATGAGATATGCCATGATCTCTATCATCGATATCATTGAAATACCTTTTGATGGATCAGAACTTTTCTGATTTAGACAACTAGTATGATTAATCATCTAAATTATTCTAATTGCTCTCAAAATCCACCAGTGACACCTAGAGGAATATGGTGGCAATCCATCAGAACTGAAAATGAGCCTCTCGATGCAGTTACCTGTGTGATTAAGTTCTTCTATCTTGAGCTCCGATCGGATTAGGGTTAAGGTGAACTCGTCAAACCCTAATTTCTGTCATATGATTAATCATTCGATTTAAGTCCAATATGAAAATATTAATAGAAACTCTTTCTATTATTTCACTCTACCATGGCCATGGGCTTATGGACTTGATTCTCATGATCATCATAGGGTTGCTCCTCTTCTACCGAGGTAGACAGATCCCCTATTGGTGCAATCCAATTCCTATAATGAGCATGCTATAGCCAACATACACCTCAGGATTCTAAATAGCTAGGATACCGAGTTATGGTATAGTCAAACTATAACACCCTCAAGGTGAACTATCGATGCACCTCAGGTTAAAGAACCAGACACACTACTGCAACTTCGAGCTAGTTATTAACGAAAAGGTAGACTTTCTTATGACTGCTCGAGATGGTCACACTCAGTGCCCTCGTTCTTTAATGAGTACCTATACTCTCACTCCGGTATCTCTACACCATAGACTCAAGACTCATCTATTCTAAAGAAGCGATCGTACACCAACCATTCGGATCAATCACCATCCTCATGATGATCCTACGGTCGAGAGCATTTTATGAGTTAATAATGAAAATTCATGTTTTAGATTTTTAACTCTTGAAAATATAAACTATCATTACCATTAACTTAAGGGATGTATCACAAATACTTTTAAATACACACTATGATAGAAAATAATTTATTTTTATTATTTATAATTAAAATTATAATTTTGCCCTTTGATGTGTATTACAAGTGTTAGCCATTCTGACTTCTAGGACACACGTATCTAACAGGAGGGTCTGCCAAGGCTTACCTTAGACACCATTAGAAATGGCTAGATAAGTGAGCTGCTAATTAAAAACTACCGATCAAGGATGCCAACTTACTTTAGATACCAATCGATTTGTCAGTTTTGATTTGATTTACCTAAAAACTTGAGCTCGACCACTGAGCCACGATCAGTATCTATTTATTTGATGTATGAACTTTGATCAACTACAACTATTGAAGTGATCTATTGAAATAATCTAACCTAATTAACTATTAATTAGATTTGATTAATTTCTTAACTTAGTCCATATTTAATCTAACCCTAGGTCTAATCTAATTAAGGACCTGATCAAAGCTAACCCATAACTCTTTAACCCATGTTTTATAAAATTATCTTAGGATCTTCAAATCATAAATCTAGATCCTAAACAACCACTTAAGTCTTAATTAAGTTCAAAGCTTATGAGTTTAGATTTATGGAAGCTCAGAACTAATTTCTAATTTGCTCATGTGAAACATGTTCAAATTATAAATAGTTTACATTGAATCATATTCAATACATGATTTTAGATCTAATTTATTTTAATATTTAGATCATATCCTATGATTTCAAATCTAAAATTTTGTAGAAAATAAATTTTTAATTTAAATTTTATAAAATAAATATATTATATACACTCTAGATTTAAAATAAAAGATACATATCAATGTATGCAACAATAGGATCTAGATATAAACATAAAATACATCATATAGATCAGATCATAAATCATTTAAAATTAAATTTAAAATTTAAAAATAAATTATAAATTATTTTAGATCTTATCTAACATATTTATGATTTAGATTATTCAGATCAGTACATACTAGGACAACTTTAGATATGTGCCCTAGAAGCCAGAATTGGCTGACACTTATTGTACACTTCTAAGGGCAAAATTATAATTTTGACTATAAATAATAAAATAATTATTTTCTATCACAAATGTGTATTTAGTGTCTGTGATACATCTCTTAAGTTAATGATAATGATAATTCTTATTTTCAAGAATTGAAAATTTAAGACATGAATTTTTATTATTAACTCATAAAAGCTTCTGATCGTAGGATCATCATGACGATGGTGATTGATCTAGAAGATTAGTGTACAATCACTTCTTTATAGTAGATAAGTCTTGAGCTTATGGTGTAGAGACATCAAAGTGAGAGTATAGATACTTGTTAGAGAATGAGGGCACTGAGCGTGACCACCTCGAGCAGTCATAAGAAAGTCTACCTTCTCGTCGATGACTGGCTCGAAGTTACAGTGGTGTGTCTGGTTCTTTGACCTAAGGTGCATCGGTAGTTCACCTTGAGAGTGTTATAGTTTGACTACACCACGACTCGGTCTCCTAGCCATTCGAAATCCTGAGGTGTATGTTGGCTATAGCATGTTTGTTGTAGGAATTGGATTGCACCAAGAGAGAATCTATCTACCTCAGTAGATGAGGAGCAGTCCTATGATGATCATGCAAATCAAGCCCATAAGCCCATGGCCATGGCAGAGTGAAATAATAGAAAGAATTTTTATTAAGATTTTCACATCAGACTTGAATCGAATGATTAATTCATATGACGGAAATTAGGATTTGATGAGTTCAACTTAACCTTAATCTGATCGGGGCTCAAGATAGAATAACTTAATCACACAAGTAACTACACCAAGAGGTTCATTTTTAGTTTTGATGGGTTGTCACCATATATTTCTAGGTGTCACTGGTGGATTTTAGAAGCAATTAGAATGATTTGAATGATCGATCATTCTAGTTGTCTGAATCAGAAAAGTTCTGATCCATCGAAAGGTGTTTCGATGATGTCGATGATAGAGATCATGACATATCTCATTATCATATAGAAATAAGGGTTTGGATCTAGATATCATCAATTAGACTAACTTAGTTCAATTGATTTGAATTAGATTCAATTAGGTTCAAGAAAATTATGCTAGCACATGATTGAACCTAATGTTCTCCTTCAATTGTCATTAAAAGTTGTCTCAACTGAGCCAAATGTGTTTGTGCTCACTTAGGTACCTTTACCTAGTCTAACCAGAGCTTGTCCAGGTCAGAAAAGGATTGTCTTAATTTTAAAGATAAATTTAAGACAATACTTTCCATTTTCCGTTACCTGCTAATTCTTATCTTTTGACTTTGGTTAAATGTTGACCTTTGACACTTAGACATCTGCCCATGTGTCATGCACCCATAGGAAACTCATTTTGGACCAGTCAACCTACTAAGAAGTAGATGGATCAAGGGTTCATGCCTAGGGAGGCATGTGCCCATGGATAGAGGCATCTGGAGTCCCATACAGATGGGACCCCAGTTACTTCAGGGTTTTTACCTAGGTGGCACCAAAGATTAAACTTTGACCAGTCTTAGGCACCATCTAAGGATGATTTAGAGGGACTCTTATCTAATTGGATCAGGTGATATCATCTTACCAATCAAATTTAGATCTGATTGCATAAAGCAACGTGATTGGTCGGGATGATGTGGCACTACATGGCGCAGTAGGGTCTATATAAACCCTGCCTGCACCTAGTTTCAGTGAGCTAAGACCATTGCCCATGCCACAAGGCTGCCCCTCTAACTCCTCCATGCCATCTTCAGGTCCTCTCTCTCCTCTCCATGCTTAAGGGGATTTAGGCTCCAGTTTGATGCGATCCAGGCAAGAGAAAGGTGACGAGAAAGAAAGAAGGCAGCACTGCTGCAAGAGACGATACCTGATCTTCAAAAGAAGTTTTGAAGATCCTCCAAATCAGATCCAGATCTGATATTTAAAAAAATGATAAAGAAGGAGAAGATCTCCAGATCCAGTCTGAGTGGATACTGATAGAGGCCAGGCACTTGCGTGGCTAGATTCAGAACCTCAAGCAATCAGCAGGATCATCATAGGATAATCTGATTACCCAACAACAAGGTACTAAATTAAATCAGATTTAATTTACTTTTATTTTATTTTATTAGATCTATAAAATTAGATATTAAATATTTTAGATCTGATCAAAATTTAAAAGAAAAAATTTTTAAAATATCTCTCTTGATTCAATCAGATCTGAACGAACCTGATCCGAAAAAAAAAATTTTTTCCCTTCAACTGGTATCAAAGCTAGATTCTCATAAATTATTTAGATATAATTTAAATTTATTTTTGATCTAATAATTAGGTAATTTTATATATCACATGAGATATGATTAGATCTAAAATCAAAAAAATTAAAATTAAATAATTTAGATCTAAGTTTTATAATATGCATGACTAGTTGTAGAATAGAATTATTCTATGTATAGTCTTGCATGATCATAATTTAATTTAATTAAATTATAATTTTATATTAAATTATTTATTATTTTTTAATATTATAAATATTATAATAGGATCTAAAAAATAGAAAATAAAATTATTTAATTTTTGGATTATATGAGATATAATGAATGCATGTTTAGACTAATTATAGAATAGTTCTACATAATTATCTAGAATAGAATTTATTTTAATAATATTAATTTAAATTTAATTTTTTAGATGAATTATGAGATAATTTAGATCTAAAAATATGCATAAAATAATACATGAGATGTATACAAAATATGTTTATAGTTAGATCAATTTTATATATGAGATATATGATGTAGATCTAACTATTTTTTATAGTTTTTATATTTTTGATTAAGACATTCCCCTTGGCCGACCGGTCATAAGAATAAAGTAGGATTTAAATGTCCTCTCCTCCCATTCGATGGGATATTCTTATGATGTGTAGGGGTGCTACATGTTCGTCCTTAATCAAAAATCAAGAACTTATTTTCTACAAAATCCTAGATCCTGAAATCCTAGAATTTTATTTACATATTTTGTTTATGAATCCTAAACTTAATTAAGAATTAAAATTATGAAATATATGTTAGGTCTAAAATTAAAAATTTTAGATCTAAAATATATTCATAAAATTGGGTTTGGACTTAGGTAGCTCAATTAGGTCTAAGCAGTTGATCAAACCAAATCAAGAGTTGGTTAGTTGGGATGAAGAGTGCTTAAATTGACCAGCCTAATAGGATTAAGTCTGGATCAAGATCAAGTCACATGAGTGATCGATCAAGCTAAGACCTAATTAGGCTTAGTGGTTAGAGTCTGGATTGTAGGCTAATCCGATTGGTTCTGGCTCAATAATTTGGTGTCTAAGGTAAGATTAGTAGATATGATTGACTGATTTTTAATTAGGAGCTACTCGACTCGAATGCGTTCTTGTCGAGTTAATGGCATATCCCTTCCATCGGTCTCACTTACCTGACCATATTTGTTGGCTCAGTCTTGATCTGAGGTGGTCAATAATTCGAGCTAACCTAGGCTACTAGGTTAGTCATAATGGTTATGACTATGTCAAGTCTAGTTTAATGAGACCTAAATTAAATCTTTTTAAGAAAAGATTAAGTCTAAGATCTTCCACCATTGTAGATGTGCGGGCTCTTTTCGAGGTTGATTGTTCTCAGCTGATTACAGTGGTTCAGTTGCACTGGAAAGATGCAACCATATCTGTTAGGCATTGGATGCTATAGGCTGGAGGATGGATTGAGCTCAATATTTTGGATATGGTGAGAGATTTAATTAGAAATCCAATCTGTGCATATGGTGGGTTTGACTTAAATAAGGAGTGGATCAATATTTTGGGCACAGTGAGATTCATGAATTAGAGACCAAGTTTGGGTGCACCATAATTAGAGAATTATTGAACAAGAGTTGTTCACTCATTGGCTAACCCATCACCAATAATTGTTAGGTGAGGTGATGAGTCAGTTGGTGGGATCGCACCATCCACTAGAAATCATTAATCATGAAGATTTTTGCATCTCTACAAAAAAAGTGTAGGGATCCGAGAAAATAGTGGGAGCTAATTTATTTAAAAATAAAATTTTTAAATAAATTGGTCAAGTCTTAATTACAATATCTAACTAAAAACTTTGACTCTCTATAAAAAAATATCTGCATCCAACCCTCTAGCACGTATCCTGAACACCCATAGACTAACCAAACTCAATTAAAAGGATTGGCTTTAGAACTTTAAAATTATTTTGGGTTTCGAGTTAACTCATGTACTGAACCAAGACCCTCCTACCTTACCAGCTCGTCCATCCGCTGAACAGAGAGCATCTCTTGATAAGTGGATGGATGAAGATAACAAGGCCAGATACTACATGTTGGGCTTCTTGTCTGATGAGCTTCAGCACTAACATGAAGATATCAGGACTGTCCGTCAAATATTGGCTCACCTACAAGAGATGTTTGGTAAACAGAGTCGTGTAACCAAGTATCAAGTCACTAAACGACTATTCAAGGCTAAAATGCATGATGGATAGTTAGTCCAAGATCATTGTCTGATGATGATCAAAAATTTGGAAGAGCTTGAGAAGCTCGGAGTGAAGTTGGACCTAGATCTACAAAATGATATAATTCTGCAATCTTTGACTGATGTATATGGGTAGTTCATCATGAACTACCATATGCATAAACTTCAAAATTTCTTGGCCGAGCTTATGAACATGTTGGTTACTGCTGAGCTTTCTATGAAAGGTTCTAAAGGCTCAGTGCTTGCTATGGAATGAACTTTTTCCAAGAGAAAGTCTTTTGGAAAGAAGAAGTCTATAAAAAAGTAGAAGGTGGAAGGAGGAAAGAAAAAAAAGGTAGAGCTAAAGAAGAAGGCCGCTGACAAAGAAAAGTATTTCCATTGTAATAATGACGGCCACTGAAAGTCGAACTGCCCTACTTACCTGACCATCCTGAAGAATAAGAAGGAGACAGGTCCTTCTGGAGGTATGCTCGTTATTGAGTCTAACCTTACAGTTTCTTTTGCATCTAGTTGGGTGCTTGACTCTGGTTCTAGTGCTCATTTGTGCACTTCTATGCAGGGTCTTGAGGATAGCAGGAGGCTGAGGGATGGTGAGATGATCCTATGCATAGAAAATGGAGCAAGAGTTGCTACTGTGGCCATAGGAATATATCCTCTTCAACTACCTTCTGGTTTAGACTTAGTATTAAAAGATTGTTATTATGTGCCTGCAGCAAGTAGGAATTTGATTTCTATTTCATGCCTAGCTCTAGAAGGCTATGTAATTAGTTTTCTTTAGGACCATTATAACATTCTTTATGAAAGAAATAAAATTGCAAGTGATTTCCTTATTAACGGTCTTTATCAATTACATATTGATGTATCTATTTTTAATATCGAGCAAAATGTGAATGCTATGAAACAACCTAGGGATAGTCTAAATGATAAGAATATATGGCACCTAAGACTAGTTCATATAGCAAAAGATAGGGTTAACAAATTGAAAAAAATCAGATTATTGAGTCCGTTGACTTTTGAGTCATATCCAATTTGTGAATCTTGCCTTCATGGCAAAATAACTAAGCTTCCTTTTGTAGGACATGGGGAAAGGGCCACGGATCTTCTTGTCCTAGTACATACTGATGTGTGCGGCCCATTTGATGTGCCGGTTAGAGGCAATTTTGTCTACTTCATAACCTTTATCGATGATTTATCTCGATATGGGTATGTGTATCTTATGAAACACAAGTCTAAAGCTTTTGAAAAGTTCAAGAAATTCAGACATGAAGTAGAAAAGCAAACTGAAAAATCCATTAAGGTTCTTCGATCAGATCGAGGAGGTGAATACCTTAGTTGACAATTTCTGGACTATCTCAAGAAAAATGGTATAGTCTCTCAATGGACTCCACCTAAAATACCTTAACTCAACGGGATTTCAGAATGGAGAAATCAGATCCTAATAGATATGGTTCGATCCATGATGAGCTTCACAGACCTTCCTAATTTTTTTTGGGGACATAGTTTGTTAATTGTAATATACTTACTGAATAGGACTCCTAAAACCATTCCTACCACACCGTATGAGATATGGCATGGTAAGAAATCAAGTCTGAGTCATCTTAGAATTTGGGGTTGTCCGGCTCATGTCAAAAGACAACAAGTGGATAAGTTAGACTTTAGGTCCTTCAGAGCTTGATTTATAGGATATTCTAAAGAGTCATTAGGATATTATTTCTACATTCCAGAAGATCACAATATGATTGTGAGTCGACATGCCATCTTTCTTGAAAAATAGTTTATTCAAGATAGCGGCATTGGAAAGCAGATCAAGCTCGATGAGAAAGTCTCATAAGAGCAACGAGCTAAGGACCAAATGGAACCAAATCAGGTTAAGCCAATCCATTCATTACCTCCTCCACCTCGTAGATCAGAAAAGGTTTTCCGTCCCCCTGAGAGGTACTTAGGTACTATTTCAGAGGAAGTAGAGGAAATGTTCCTCATAAGCAATAGGGTTCATGGTGATGATCCCAAAACCTATAATGAGGCGATATCATATATCGACTCTGAGAAATGGTTAGAGATAATTAAGTCAGAAATTGACTCGATGCACTCAAACCAAGTCTAGACCTTGGTAGATCCACTAGAAGGTATAATACCTATTAGGTATAAATAGATCTACAAGAGAAAGATTGGTGTAGATGGAAATGTGGAGACATTCAAAGCTAGATTAGTGGCAAAAGATTATAGTCAGTGTGAAGGCATTGACTATCAGGATACCTTTTTGCCAGTAGCCATGCTTAAATCTATTCACACATTACTTGCTGTTGCAGCCTATTTCGATTATGAAATATGACAAATGGACGTGAAAACGGCATTCTTAAATGGATACCTTGAGGAAGATATCTATATGGAATAGCAGGTAGGTTTCACATCCAGTGATGTTGATCACAAGGTATGCAAGCTGCAAAGGTCTATATATGGACTTAAGCAAGCATCTCGGAGCTGGAATACTCATTTTAATGATGTGATCAAATTGTTTGGTTTTATCAAAAATGAGGAGGAGCCATGTATCTTCAAAAAGATCAATGGGAGCACTGTTGTCTTCCTCGTGTTGTATGTGGATGATCCTGCTTATTGGAAATGATATTCCCATGTTGACCATAGTTAAAATATGGTTATCCAAAGAATTCTCCTTGAAAGATCTAGGAGAAGCATCATTTATTCTAGGAATTAAGGTCTATAGAGATAGACTGAATAGGATGCTGGGACTTTCACAAAAGATGTACGTAGAGGAAGTGCTAAAGAGGTTTAGCATGAAAAACTCTAAGAGGGGTTTGGTACCCTTCAGACATAGTATTCATCTTTTCAAGAAGATGTGCCCTAGCACACCTGAGGAAATAGAATGCATGGTGATTGATCCAAAACGTTGGTGTACAATCACTTCTTTATAGTAGATGAGTCTTGAGTCTATGGTGTAGAGACACCAAAGCGAGAGTACAGATACTCGTTAGAGAATGAGAGCACTGAGCGTGACCACCTCGAGCAGTCATAAGATAGTCTACCTTCTCATCGATGACTGGCTTGAAACTGCAGTGGTGTGTCTGGTTCTTTGACCTAAGGTACATTGGTAGTTCACCTTAAGGGTGTTATAGTTTGACTACACCATGACTCGGTCTCCTAGCCATTCGAAATCCTGAGGTGTATGTTGGCTATAGCATGTTCATTGTAGGAATTGGATTGCACCAAGAGGGAATCTATCTATCTTGGTAGATGAGGAGCAGTCCTATGATGATAATGAGAATCAAGCCCATAAGCCCATGGCCATGGTAGAGTGAAATAATAGAAAGAGTTTCTATTAAAGTTTTCACATCGGACTTGAATCGAATGATTAATTCATATGATGGAAACTAGGGTTTGATGAGTTCACCTTAACCCTAATCTGATTGAGGCTCAAGATAGAAGAACTTAATCACACAAGTAACTGCACCAAGAGCTTTATTTTTAATTTTGATGGGTTACCACCATATACTGCTAGGTATCACTGGTGGATTTTGGGAGAAATTAGAATGATTTGGATGATCGATCATTCTAGTTCTCTGAATCAGAAAAGTTCTGATCCATCGAAAGATGTTTCGATGATGTCAATGATAGAGATCGTGACATATCTCATTATCATACAAAACTAAACCTAACTAAATCACACAAATAAGGGTTTGGATCTAAATATCATCAATTGGACTAATCTAGTTCAATTGATTTGAATTAGATTCAATTAGGTTCAAAGAAATCATGCTAGCACATGATTGAACCTAATGTTCTCCTTCAATTGTCATTAAAAGTTGTCTCGACTGAGCCAAATGTGTTTGTGCTCACTCAGGTACATTTACTTGGTTTGATTGGAGCTTGTTTAGATTAGAAAAGGATTATCTTAATTTATCAGATAAATTTGAGATAACACCTATCATTTTTTGTTATCTGCTAATTCTTATCTTTTGACTTTGGTCAAACGTTGACCTTTGACACTTAGACATTTGCCCATGTGTCATGCACCTATAGGAGACTCATTTTGGACCAGTAAACCTACTAAAAAGTAAGTGGACTAGGGCTGCATGCCTAGGGAGGCGTGCACCCATGGATGGAGGCGTCTGGAGTCCCATACAGATGGGACTCCAGTTACTTCGGGGTTTCTACTTAGGTGGTGCCAAAGATTAAATTTTAACCAGTCTTAGGTGCCATCAAAGGATGATTTAGAGGGGCTCTTATCTGATTGAATCAGGTGATGTCATCCCACCAATCAAATTTAGATCTGATTATACAAAGCAACGTGATTGGCTGAAATGATGTGGCACCGCATGGCGCAATAGGGTCTATATAAACCCTATTTGCACCTAGTTTCGGAGAGCTAAGACCATTGCCCATGCCACAAGGCTGCCCCTCTCCCTTCTCCATGCTATCTTTAGGTCCCCTCTCTCCTCTCCATGCCTAAGGAGATTTGGGCTCCAGTTTGGGGCGATCCAGACAAGAGAATGGTGACAAGAAAGGAAGAAGGTAACACTGCTGCAAGAGATGATACCTGATCTTCAAAAAGAATTTTCAAGATCTTCCAAATTAGATCCAGATCTGATATTTGAAGAAGTGATAAAGAAGGAGAAGATCTCCAGATCCAGTCTGAGTGAAAATCAGTAGAGGCCAGGCACTTACGTGGCTAGATTCAAAACCTCAGACAATCAGCAGGATCATCATAGGATAATCTGATTACCCGACAATAATGTACTAAATTAAATCAAATTTAATTTACTTTTATTTTAATTTATTAGATCTATAAAATCATATCTTAAATATTTTAGATCTGATCTAGATTCAAAAGAAAAAAATTTTGAAATATCTCTCTTAATCCAATCAGATCTGAACGAACCTGATCCAGGAAAACATATTTTTTTTTCTTCAACAATCTCTCTACTATAAGGGGTAAACCTTACAGCAAGACAATCTTATAGCAGTATGTGCAATTCAATATAATTTAGATCTAATCTAAATAATCTAAAATAGATCTAACATCTATTTAATTTTAGATTTAAAATCAAAGAATGAATCATAAAATTATTTAGATCATATCTAACTTATTCATGATTCAAAAATAGATTAGCACATACTAGGACAACTTCTCCACTATAAGGGATAAATCTTACAGCAGGACAATCTTATAGCAGTATGTGCGATCTTTAGAATTTTAATTTTTAGGTTTAATTTAATACAAACATGATCATGTTATAATAAAACCTAGATGCTCTGATATCACTATTAGAAAATATGCAAGATTGTTGGAAATTATGTTATAAAGTCAATCATCAGTCTGTTGATGGTTGAAATATTATAATTAATTTATTAATTAATAAAAAATATTTTGGCATCCTTTCTCGTCATAAGTTTACATCTTCTAATGAACTCCATTATTGTGATGAAGTCTTTAGGACTATTTAGTTTTGATAAAGAGAGAATTTACTGATTAGTCTTTAAATTTATTCATGACCAAAAGATAGGCTGTTAATTAGGACGACAGCATCTATCGAGCATAGGTCGCTATATACCATATAGGTTGGTAGTCCTCTTAACCAAGATGTGTGGAGACACTGGTATGACATATGGGTGAGATGTATGGGTACATCGTCATTAAACATGACCAACTCCAAAGCATTCTGCTATCGAGAATGTCCTTAATGGGATATAAGTATAAGTGTCCTTTAGATCTGAGATCACCTCAGTGACTTACAAGCAACTCACTATGCTTTGGTACTGGACTAACTGAATTTTTAATTCAGCAATGAAAGGCTTCTGGGCACAGTCAAATATTTGCGATGTCGGAGTGTGATCAAGATGGGATTGATCACTTCAAGGGTTGAAGAACAATGCATCACTGTATTTCAATCTAGCAAAGCCTTGGCCAGGATAATCCATCAGATGAATTTGATATTTTGAAATACAATGTGGACAACCTAATCAGAGTTGATAGTTTAACTTTGAGATATCCTATTAGCATTTTGGTCAAGGGAATGAATTATATAGAAACTATATCCACATGGGTTCTAAGGATGGTGTTCTACACCTTCAACCTATCCGACTGTCGGGTATCATTGCTATATGGTTACTTCAATTGGTATAAAAATTTATTCCTATGCTATCAACTTAGGTTCAGACCTATGAGATCATACACATTAGAGCTTATCATCTGATCGAATGGTTGATCAACGATTAAGAATCGTTTTAAGGTTAAACAATCAATACGATTGGTATTTAACCTAGTGTAAGTGTTGTAAGAGGATCGATTAGCAATTGGATTGCTAATTGACTTAATTTGATTAAGCCAATTGGCTGAGATTAAGTTTAATTAAATATAATTTAATTAAATTTAGTTTGGGCTTGATTGGATCAAGTCCAATTAGTTTATTGGATAAGCCAAGTGCAATGAAGAACTAGTCCTAGTCTAACTAGAACTCGGATTAACCAAATTTTCTAATTTGATTAGAAAATAAATTAAAATTAAATATGATTTAATTTGATTTAATTAAGTCTTTAAATGGATTAGGACCTTATTTAATTGGATTGGTTTAATCTTAATTTTATTTGGTTAAAAGATCTTGTTTGACCAAGTTAAAATAGGAGTCCTAGTGTGACTAGGATTTCCTATCTCCTTACGCCACCTTGGTCCCAATGCCCCCCATACCTATTTTTTAGATATTTTTGATGAAAAATCCCTTTTTTTCTAATTTTCATACCTCCCTTCTCCCTCCAAGTCATATTTGGAAGTTAGGTGGAAGACCAAGTCAAAAGAGGAATTGGTTTTGCTTAGGATTCTATGAGATAGAATCTTTGTTGACCAAAACATCTTTCCTTGAGTGCCACCCCCTCTTTTAATTAATTCTTCTCTTATTTTATGAAAATAATCTTCTTTTTTGTGTTCCCTCCCTTGCTGGTCCATGCCAAAAATTGTGGAGGAGGCACCCAACCATGCCAAAAATTATGGAGGAGGCGCCCAAGAGTTGGGCGCCCCAACAACTTCTCATGTTTGGATATTCCTAGTCTAGGAATTTGACATAACTTGGACTCTTCTTTTTCCCTATTTATTAGATGAATTTTATTTTGATTTTTTATAAAATACAAAGCTTTGGGAGAGGTTTGGGGTGTGAAAAAATTAGAGGAAGAGGATCCTTGGGCGTGGGGGTTTCATAGGCACCAAACTAGGTGTCTAGGTGAGAGAAAAGAGAAGAAGAAGAGGGTCTTCTTCTAGGGCTGTCTTATTTTTAATCTCTCCTCCTTTCTTTTGAGTTCTTTTAAGAGAGTCTCATATCAGCAAACTCTCATCTTCCTTCTCATATTTTGGAGAGTTCAAATTTCAAAGAAGGGAGCATCGGATCAATCGTCGAAAGGATCAGCATAGTACTAGCATGCTGTGCTGATTTCCTGCATCGAACTTCATATCAGAGATCGTAGGCTCGTGTGGATGACTCCTAGAGGTCGGATGTATGTGCGGCTCATGACTTCATCTTTAAGTCTGGATCAGCAAGTTAGAATATCTAAACTTGCTAAGGTAATAGATCTGATCTATATACTTCATACCTGCATTTGATGTAGTGTAGATCTAGGTTGATTTGATCAACCTTTTTCTTTCTTATTTGATTTTAATTTTTGATTTAATATCATACCTTAATCATGTAATAGATCTAAGATCTAGGTGTTTACATAATTATTTAAATAAATTTTAGATTTATTTAAGTCTTTCATCGTAAGATCTTGAAAAAGTTTCAAGATCTACCTGTAAAACCATAGATTCGGTTCCTTCAATTGGTATCAGAGCCAAGTTCTTATTACATGATTTTTATGTATGTCTAGATTATTTCTTAGATTAGATCTAATTTATAATCTAATTATTAAATCTAAAATTAAAATAATAATAATAATAATAAAATATTTTAGATTGCATGGACTGCCATAAAGTTGTCCTGCTGTAAGGTTTATCCCTTACAGTGAATAGGTTGTCCTAGTACGTGCTGATCTAAAATATTGATCATAAAATTTTAGATTAGATCTAAAAAATTTTATAATCTAATTAAAAATATTTTAATCTGATTTTAATCATCATAAATGTGTTAGATTTGATCTAGGAAGATTTATGATTGATTATTATTGAAACTGTTTCAATTACATGAACCTATTTAGATTAGATCTAAAGTAGTTTTATGCTTATTTTACTTACATATTGATTATGAATCAAACATGCAACTTGGTTGATAGAACCATATTGTAAAAATATTTTACAAACATGAATATTATTTTCAAAAAGCCGAACCCCAACCCTCAGCCCAAAACTTAATTAAGAATTAAGAAGTTGATTGATTAGGATCTAGGATTGTGAATTAAAGATCCTAAGACACAAATCATAACACATTGGGTTAAATGGATTGGTGGAGATTAGGTCCATTAATTGGGTTAGATCTAGGGTTAGATTAAAGAATGGACTTAATTAGAGAATTAACTAAATCTAATCAATTATTGTCTTAGATTAGGTCAAGGATTCTCTAAATCAATTACAATAGTTGTAGTTGGTCAAGTCCATGTCTTTAACAAGATCCAAGATGGACCTGATTCTTGGCTACGCAATCTAGCATAAACTATTAGGTTGATCTAATTAAAATAAATTAAACCAGTTGGTGTCTAAGGTTTTAATTGGCAGCCTGCTTACTTGGCCATTTCTGATGGTACCTAAAGCAAGCCTGGCATATCCTTCCACTGATTGAACTTACCTAGCCTATTGGTGAGATTATATTTTGATCGGATCGCTTGACTATTCAAGCTAATCCATGTTAGCTAGGTAAATCAGTTTGACTAATTTAGGTGCTCTTAGACCAGGATATTAATGGTCTTCCTTAAGCTGACTTAGTGAAGTTAGTGGGAGGATCATGACAAGCTGGTTAATCTGACCTAGTCACTTCTATAAATAAATCTTCTAAAATTATTAGATCCCTAAAATAAAATAGTTTTATGATAACTGGATCATAGCCTCCCATTAAAGTGGATGATAAATGGATCCATCAGTTGGATAATCATTGGAGGCCCAAAGGCCTGGTGCTTAGTGGTTGATGAAATTATCATTCATTATATGATCTCTTGGATACATCTTTCTAAATGGTGGTCAGATGGGCCAACCAAAGTTGGACCTGATCAACATTGATTGGATGGGCCAAGTATGGTCATATTAATGGTTGGACCTGATCATTCATGATCTGTCACTGATCATGTATTGTACATGATCGAGCTAATAGAGTGCTTAAGCAAGCTCGACTTTTCTTTGCATAAATAACTTGGAAAATATGCAATATTGAACTCACTGCCTGATAGGAATGCGATGTTGTCGTTAAGACACCATGTTTATCAATTTAATCCAACTTATTAAAATAATTAAAAATTCATAGATAGCAGTGAGTCGGGTCGAATCCACAAGGAAGGTAGTATTTTTAGATTTGAAATCTTTGATTTTATAAAAGAAAAAGAAAAGAGAAGAGTTTTGGGATCAAAAGTGAAGTCAGAAAATAAAAAGCAAAAATTAAAAGGTGTAATAATTTAAACTTGGTACTAAGATTTACTAGTTAGATCTTAGCATCTACTTGCAAAGCAATAATTTAAAGTGCAAAAATTAAATTATAATAAAAATAAAAAGCATGAAATTAAAGAGCATAAAAATAAATATTACATTAAAAATTCATAATTTAAATATATAAAATAAAAAAAGTAAAATAAGCTGATCTCTGATCTTGGATCGGCATTGGTGGAAAGATGGTGTAGAAGCCCCGCTCTTCTTCTCGGCACCCATTGCTTTGAAGCAGCCATTAACCCATAGCCTAGCTTCACCCTGTACCAAAGCTTTATCTTGATCTGAGATGTTGATTTCTAGAGGCTTAGGGTCCTTTTTATAGAGCTAGGAGGGTTGGATATTTATTTCTGAAGGCAATGTGGGACTAATAGCCTTCGTAATCATCAAAATATAAAAAAATTTGAATAAAATTTGAATCAAAATAGCTCTGATATGACTCTGGTAATTTTGATGAAATCTAGACATTCAATAGAAATCCAACGGTCCAAAAATCATCAAAATTGGATGAGTATCGGGCCAGATCAAGTTGGATTAAATTTTGACCGTTCGATCACGCATTGATGGAGGAAATCTGGCCGCAAATCATGCGTCGGGAGTCTTGATCATCATCGAGAGTATTTTGGACCATTGGATCATCCCCTGGATCGAGCGCTGCCGTTCGATGGTGATCTGGGTGAAATCAAAAATCAAATCAGAGTTGGAATAAACTCTGACCGTCCGATCATGACCACAAGCAACCACAGCCGTCCAATCGTGTAATTACTATTTTCATGGATCGTGTGGATCGGCTACACTACACACCACAGCCAATCAGTACCTCTGTTGTCGAGTGAAAAGATCAGATTGCCCTGTGAGCCGCGATAAATTTCTGTGGACCCTTTAAGGGTCTAGGTCCACCATGTGTCGCACTATGATTCGTCGTTTCTACTGAGTTGGCGGTCTATGCTTGGATCGTGGACCGACTGATGGCTTCAATGGCTGAGTCAGCTTTGATGGCTTGGCTTGGCTTGATGGCTTGGCTTGCGAAGCCGATTGAGCCATTTTCCTTTTTTATTTAATTTTTATTTATTTTATTTTTTTAAAAATTTATATCTTTTCTGTTTTAGCTTCGTTTTACTCAAAATTTATTTTGTTATGATCAAAAAAATGAGCTCTTTCTATTGATAATAAATTTTTTTTAATTTTTATTATTTTTTAATTAATTTTTTAATTAATAAAAATATGAATTTTTAAAAAATTATATATAAATTGATTAATAATTCTTAAAAATTAGTATAAATTAATTAATAAATTAATATTTTTATTGATGAATTTATGATGCTTATCACATCCCAACTTAAGCTTTGCTCGTCCTTGAGTAAAGAAAAAATTTAGTTTTAAATATCTTTTAACTTTAGAGTTTCGAATTTTATCTAAGCAGTTTTCAAAATGGCCATTGATATTCAGTAGAGCTTAAATGAGACATATCATTGGAGTATTAATACTTATCAATAGAAAAATTAAGTAAAGAACATTAAATTTTTCAAAACTTTTTCTAAATTATCCCACCTTTATCTTTGATTTGTCTAAACTTTCATATAGACAAGTGTATTGCTACTTCCATCCTTCATTTATTAATTTTTATTTTTACATTGCTCACTTTTGATGCGAATATCATTGCTTACTTGGCAATGGGACCCAGTTACTCGATGGAAAACCAATATTTTCTTTTTCTTTTTTTTTTTTAATATTGTACCACTATTGAGTGTCTTAATCCTTTAAGCTTTCTATTTGATCTATGTAGCGAGTCTTGGGCCAATGACTCCCAAACTAGTTGGCTTTAGGGCACTAGGTATAGAATACCCCTCAGGCTTACTAGCTCGAATCAAATAGGCTACAAGTTAAGACTAGCTTTACAACGAGCTTCTTTGCCCTTCCCATCTTTTGACGTCAAACTCAATGCTTGCTTAGGCAAAGAGGCTCGGTTACTCAGTGAAAAGTACTTAGAAACTATTTTATTAAAATAAATTTGTTATATGAAGAAACATATAGTTACCCTACATAAGCCTATAAAAAGTAGACTTTTCTTTGATGCTAGTAGAAATAATTAGAAATGCTTCAAGAAAAAACTTTTTATGTTCTAGACTTAACTCTTTATTGAATTTTTTTAATACTTGATTCCTCAATATCTCATAGATTCTCTGATCTGTGTATCAATTTTCTTTTAAAAATGCTTAGTTTAATTCAATTCTTAAGCATAATCAGGTGTCTAAATACTAAATACTAACTTTTTTGAGGATTTAAAATTTTTAAAATTTTTATTTTTCTCCCCTCCAACTTAATCGACATTATCCTCAATGGAGAAGAAAAGAAAAATAAAGAATGTAATAAAGAATATGAAAGAATACACCTGACTATATTTTTGGTCCAGCACATACCTTTGAAAATTTGGGCTCTCTCTCCAACTTATTCAAATTATCCTAAAAAGAAAATAAACTAAAAAAATAAATTAGATAAAAACTAAATATTGGGTTGCCTCCTAACAAGCGCTAAGTTTACCATCTTCAGTCAGACACAACTTATTCAAATTATCCTAAAAAGAAAATAAACTAAAAAAATAAATTACATGAAAACTAAATATTGGGTTGCCTTTCAATAAGTGCTAAGTTTATCGTCTTCAGCCAGATACAATGCAGCTCACTATCCTATGTCGAATATTGGATTGACAAATTCCAATGGTTTTAGATTGCCAATCTCAAAAAGATGATTTATAATTCCATTATTGATATATTTACCGTTAATTTTAGGGATATAATTTATAATCCCATTCTCAGACCCATATTTATTAAGAATTTCTCCTATTTGTTCTTCTAAAATACTCATGAATGGAGTTTTTGTATTAGGAGTTAAGTTTGATTCAATGGGTGCTAGAATGGTGACTAAAGGTGATTTTAATTCTGGAGGTAAATTATTATGGTCTTGCTTAAACAACTCCATTGATATTTCATTACATGCCTCTTAATTTTTGTAAGAAGAACCGGCTTCTTAAGTTGAAGAGAATAGGACATTAAGATTATAAGTCTCGGGTAAATCATCTATTCTCTTTTTCCCTTTTTCTATCTCATTTAAACAGGAAGTAGCATCAATACTAATTCTTGGTTCTAGTTCTTCTATGTGGTTGGTCTCAGTACTAACCAGTTCCTCTAAATTTTCATTTTGGCTAGCATCAGTACTAGCCTCTCTCACCTATCTTGGTATGGGTCCATAAGAATTCTATAGCTTTTAAGTTCAGAAATTACTTTGGTATTCTCGAATTGAGGATTCTTAAGTGAGACATTAAATTGATAATTTGGTCCAGATGGTTGGTGGACATTAGGTGGGTTATTTGAAATTGGTAGGTTCGGTAGTTGATCTAGTTCTCTCCTCATGTTAGACTCAATTAATTATCCTATTTGAGCTTCTAGCCTGGCGATTGATTGTTGTTAAGTTAGAATTAATTGTTGAAGTTGATTGAATTTATCATCGGCTAGATTGGTCTATTGAAGAGATAGGTATGAGGGCTGATTATAATATGATGGCTGGATAAACTGATTAAGCTGACCATTATTATAGGCATAATTTTGGTATTGGGATCTATTTTGATAATTTTGTATAAGTAAAATTTGGATCTAAGCCTGAGTCTGTTGGGATGTTCAAGAAAAATTAAAGTTACTTCAATCTAGATTATATGAATTTGAAAATGGATCATTAATCAATTTAGAATATCCTTGAGCAGCTTGAACTTGTTCTTGGATAAAATGTGGAAACTGTGCAGTCATAGAACATTCACTCATATGATGGGTTGGGCTAGCACAGATTGAATAAGTCTTCTGATAATTAGAAGATGATGTGAATTATATAGGAGATTGTTGACCTAGGATTAGGAGTTGATCTAATTTCTAAGCAAGAAGGTCAACTTTATCTAATTTTTGGACTATTAGGTTCATATTAGCCATTTGATTATTAGGTTTAATGTGAATCAATCATTCAATTAAATTCAACTAAATCAGAAAAAGCAATTTCCTACCGTGCATGTATTAGTGTAACCCTAATGTATGGTTTAAAATTTTTTTTAGAATATTTTAGAATTATATATATATATATATTATTATTTTATTATATTAAAAATTAAATTTTTTAAATTATTTTATTTATTAATTTTATTTTAATTTAATTTAATTATTATTTTTAATATTTTTTAGTTAGTTTAATTTAATTTTTATTTTTAGAAGAGAAAGAAGAAGAAAGAAAGAAGAGTTCTAAAGAGCAGGTCCTAAGGAGTCCTAGAACTAAGAAGAGAGAAAAGAATTAAATTTAATTAGGTTTAATGTTGGTTAGCAATCAAGTTGATCAATCAATTCTGACTAAAGGTTGTCCTAGATCTAGACAGCTCCTAACTGCCAAGGTCACCTTCAAGCCCTCCAAGTGTAGGATTAGCCAATCAACTAGCCAGGTAAGTGTAAGGTCGGTGGGAGTCCCCCCATTGCTTGCCTTAGACACTTAATTGTGCTTGGCCAAGTAAGCAAACGGAACCAATTAGAAATTACTTTCCTTCGGGCCCAGTCGTTCCTGAACCACTTTCCTAGACACTAGTCAAATTGACTAACCCTAACCTGGTTCAACTCTTAGGGTTTCTTGTCCTATTGAGCTCGAGTTCCTAGGGTTGATGTCTGATTGATTTTAAAATTAAAGGCTTAGATCAATGCAGGATGCTGGTTGGTTGTTTGTGGGCCAAGAAAGGATGATCAAATCCCCATCTTATCTTATTTAATTGGGTTGTGCCCTTAATTTAGTTTAATATGGATAAGCATAAAAAATTTTCAATCAAAGGGTTCTATGCAATTTAAACTAGATGCATGCAACTAATTGAATTCTAAAATGCTTACCTTACCTCCAGCAATCACAAAAAAAAAATAAAAATAAAAATAAAAATAAAACTAATATAATGCATGCTCTAAGCAGTTAAGATTTCTAATCTTATCATGAGATTTTTAATTAGATTTAAATAAATATTTTTTTAATATTAATTTAAAAGTAAAATAAATAAATAAATAAAATAAAAAGGAAAGAGAACTAGGGTTAGGATTGATCTTACCAAGCAAAACTCCTGATTCTTTTTGTTCTTTAATCTCTTTTTTTGTAAAATAAAAAAAATTAGCAAGCAATATTTATAAGAAAATAAAAATTTTATTTATAATTTATTTATAAAAAAATCAAAGAGATAAAAAATTTAATGTCCGTGCCTTCTCCGGTAATGGCGCCAAAAACTTGATAGGAATGCGATATTGTCGTTAAGACACCGTGTTTATCAGTTTAATCTGACTTCTTAAAATAATTAAAAATCCATAGATAGCAGTGAGTCGGGTCGAATCCACAGGGAAGGTAGTATTTTTAGATTTGAAAACTTTGATTTTATAAAAGAAAAAGAAAAGAGAAGAGTTTTGGGATCAAACATAAAGTCGAAAAATAAAAAGCGAAAATTAAAAGATGCAATAATTTAAACTTGGTACTAAGATCTACTAGTTAGATCTTAGCATCTACTTGCATAGCAATAATTTAAAGTATAGAAATTAAATTACAATAAAAATAAAAAGCATGAAATTAAAGAGCATAAAAATAAATATTGCATTAAAAGTTTATAATTTAAATACATAAAATAAAAAAAAAATAAAATAGGCTGATCTCTGATCTTGGATCGGCATTAGTGGAAAGATGGTGTAGAAGCCCCACTCTTCTTCTCGGCACCCATTGCTTTGAAGCAGCCATTAATCCATAGCCTAGCTTCACCCTGTACCAAAGCTTCACCTTGATCTGAGATGTTGATTTCTGGAGGCTTATGGTCCTTTTTATAGAGCTAGGAGGGTTGGATATTTATTTCTGAAGGCAATGTGGGACTAATAGCCTTTGTAATCATCAAAATATAAAGAAATCTGAATAAAATTTAAATTAAAATAGCTCTGATACTACTCTGGTAATTCTGGTGAAATCTAGCCATTCAATAGGAATCCAACGATCCAAAAATCATCAAAATTAGATGAGTATCGGGCTAGATCAGGTCGAATTAAATTCTGGCCGTCCGATCGCACGTTGATGGAGAAAATCTGGCTGCAAATCATGCGTCGGGAGTCTTGATCATCATCGGGAGTATTCTGGACCGTCGGATCATCCCCTGGATCGAGTGCTGCCATCCGATGGCGATCCGAGTGAAATTAGAAACCAAATCAGAGTTGGAATAAACTCTGACCGTCCGATCTTGACCGCAAGCCACCATAGCCATCCGATCATGCAATTACTATTCCCATAGATCGCATGGACCGGCTACACAGCACACCATGGCCAATCAGTGCCTCTGTTGCTGAGTGAAAAGACTAGATTGCCCTGTGAGCCGCGATAAATTTTTGTGGACCCTTTAAGGGTCTAGGTCCGCCACATGTCGCGCTGTGATTTATCGATTTCTACTGAGCTGACGGTCTACGCTTGGATCATGGATCGGCTGATGGCTTCAATGGCTGAGTCGGCTTTGATGGCTTGGCTTGACTTGGTGGCTTGGCTTGCGGAGCCGACTGAGCCGTTTTCTTTTTTTATTTAATTTTTATTTATTTTATTTCTTTAAAAATTTATATCTTTTTCGTTTTAGCTCCATTTTACTTGAAATTTATTTCATTATGATCAGAAAAATAAGCTCTTTCTATTAATAATAAAATTTTATTTTTTAATTTTTATTTTTTTAATTAATTTTTTTATTAATAAAAATATAAATTTTTTAAAAATTATATATAAATTGATTAATAATTTTTAAAAATTAATATAAATTAATTAATAATTTAATACTTTTATTGGTGAATTTATGATGCTTATCACTGCCCAAGTCTTATCTCCCATTCCTTATACATTATAGAATGTCAAAACCTGAAGTGGACTACCATGGATTACTTGGGTTACTTCAGAACTTTGAGAAGGATCACCAACTCCATAAGGAGTCGATGAACTTAGTGGGAGGTTCATCTTCTCATTCTCGATCCTTTGGAAAAGGAAAGAAGAATAAGAAGAAGAAAGCCAAGAAGGTGCATGTTCATGCTAGGATGCCTGTGCAAGCTCAGACCCCAAAGACCAAGCCTGATAAGAGTCAAGCTGAATGCTTCTTTTGCAAGAAGCGGAGGCACTGAAAGAGGAACTGTCCTTAGTACATTGCCTCCCTGGATCCGAACAGGCAGAGAAAGAAGCAAGCTATTGCTGGGTAAGGTATTTATATGATAACTCCTTGCAATTTCTATATTTATGATATTACTGACTGAGTATTGGATACCGATAGCCCTTATCATATTTGCAATTTATTGCAGGGGTTGCAGGTCAGTTGAAGATTCGAGCAAGATGAGAGATTTTTGAACGTTGGAGATGGAAGACCAGTTCCAGTTCTAGCTTTATGAATTTTGAAACTTGTATTTGAATCTCATACCATTGTTCTTAGTGATTGTCATTTCTGTCATAGTTTCTTTTTAAATATCATTTCTGTAGGCCTTTTGGCCATGAACAATTATAAAATTTTAATAAAGAAATGAGTTTGTAATATCATTGTGAATGGTGTTACTGCTTTCTATGGATAATTGAATAATGGTGTATATATGTTATCACAATCTGTTAATATAGTTTATTCTACTGGCAAGCACCCTAGATTAGATAGTGTATCAGATATCTACTTATGGCACTGTAGGCTAGGTCATATAAACAAGAATAGGATAAATAGGTTAACTCAGAAGGGAATCCTCGAAGTTAATGATTGTGAATCACTTCCAACCTGTGAGTCCTATCTTCTTGGTAAAATGACCAAGTCAACTTTTATTAAAAAAGATGAGAGAACCAATGAGTTCTTAGGTCTAGTACATACTGATATATGTGGACCAGTGAGCACAAATGCTAGAGGTGGATATTTCTACTTCATCACTTTCATAGATGATCTATCTAGATATGGATATGTCTATTTGATGAAACATAAGTCAAATTCTTTTGAAATGTTCAAATGATTCTGAAGTGAAGTAGAAAAATAGACTAAAAAAAGTATTAAAATTCTTCGATCTGATCGAGGAGGAGAATACCTTTCTGATGAGTTTCTCACTTATCTAGGAGAGAATGAAATTCTCTCCCATGGACTTCTCCTGGAACACCACAACATAATGGTGTGTCTGAAAGGAGGAATCAGACTCTGTTAGACATGGACCGATCCATGATGAAATTTGCCAGCTTGTCGATATCCTTATGGGGATATGCACTCGAATCAGCTTGTTATCTATTAAATAGGGTTCTAAGTAAGTCTGTAGTTAAAATCCCATATGAGATATGGATAGGGTGTAAGCCAGCACTTTCACACCTTAGGATTTGGAGGTGCCCGGCTTATATCAAACAATTAGTTACTGACAAACTTGGACCTAGGTCTGATAAGTGTACATTCATAGGGTACCCAAAAGAGATCAAAGGATACTATTTCTACCATGCTGATGAACGAAAGATGTTCGTCAGCCTTAGGACAATCTTTTTGGAAAAGAAGTTCCTTGATGAAGGAACTGTTGCCTCTAAAGTTAAACTTGATGAAGTTCAACAGGTAGAAAGTCTGACATAGAATATTGAACCTAAGTCGAATTTGATCAGATCGGATTCGAAGTCTAGTGAACCCGCACCATTAAAGCAATTCAGTAGAGTACCCCACCATCTAGATAGATACTATGAATTCTTGGTCTAGGATGGTGATCCCATCGAACTCGATGAGAATAATGAGGATCCGATCACTTATATGGATGCGATGCAGAGATCCGATTCTGAGAAATGGCTAGAAGCCATGAGATCGAAAAAGGATTCCATGAAGGTCAATGATGTATGGAAATTAGTTGACCCACCTTAAGGGGTTAAATCCATTGGATGTAAATGGATCTTCAAAAGGAAGAAAAGCGCAGACGAAAAGATGGAGACCTATAAAGCCCATCTAGTTGCTAAGGGGTATCGTCAACGTTATGGTACTAACTATGATGAGATGTTCTCTCCTGTGGTAATGCTCAAGTCCATTCGGATCATGCTTGCCATTGCTGTCCATCTGAACTCTGAGATCTAGTAGATGGATGTGAAGACAGCTTTCCTAAATAGAGAGCTGACCGAAGAGGTGTATATGATACAACCTAAAGGGTTCACAACCATAGATGAGTTCAAGGTGTGCAAGCTTCAGAGATCCATTTATAGATTGAAGCAGGCATCTCGGAGTTGGAATATGTGTTTTGATAAAGTGATAAAAATGTATGGCTTCATTAAGAGCGGAGAAGAACCCTGCATTTACAAATGGGCAAATGGTCCAGCAGTGGTATTCTTTATTTTGTATGTGGATGATATTCTCTTAATCGAAAATGACATCACCACACTACAAGAAATAAAAGTCTGATTGTCATCACAGTTCTCCATGAAGGACTTGGATGAAGCATCCTAGATCTTAGAGATGAAGATATATAGGGATAGATCTAAAAAGATGCTTGGTATATTCCAATCCACTTTTGATGGTGTCTAAGACAACCTAGCAGACCCTTCCACTGATCGAACTTACCAGGCCTCTTGGTGAGATTATGTTTTGATCGGATCGCTTGACTATTCGAGCTAACCCATGTCAGCTAGGTAAATCAGTTTGACTAATTTAGGTGCTCCTAGACCAGCCTATTAATGGTCTTCCTTAAGCTAACTTGATGAAGTTAGTGTTAGATATATGTGCCCTAGAAGCCAGAATTGGCTGACACTTGTAATACACTTCTAAGGGCAAAATTATAATTATGACTATAATAAATAAAATGGGTTATTTTCTATCACATATGTGTATTTAGTGTCTGTGATACATTCTTTGAGTTAATGGTAATGATAATTCATATTTTCAAGAATTGAAAATTTAAGACATGAATAATCATTGTTAACTCATAAAATGCTTCCGACCATAGGACCATCATGAGGATGGTGATTGATCTAGAAGGTTGGTGTATAATCGCTTCTCTTTAGTAGATGAGTCTTGAGTCTACGATGTGGAGACATTGGAGCGAGAGTATAGGTACTCGTTAGAGAATGAGGGCACTGAGTGTGACCACCTCGAGTAGTCATTAGGGAGTCTACCTTCTCGTCAATGACTGACTCGATGCTGCAGTAGTGTGTCTGGTTCTTTGACCTGAGATGCATCGGCAGTTCACCTTGAGGGTGTTATAGTTTGACTACACCATTACTCGATCTCCTAGCCATATGGAATCTTGAGGTGTATGTTGGCTATAGCATTTTCATTGTAGAAACTGGATGGCATCAAGATGGAATCTATCTACCTCGGTGGTAGAGGAGCAGCCCTATGATAATCATGAGAATCAAGTCCAGAAGTTCATGGCGTGAAATAATAGAAAAAGTTTCTATTTAGATTTTCACATCGGACTCAAATCGAATGATTACATCATATGATAGAAACTAGGGTTTGACGAGTTTACCTTAACCCTAATCTGATCGGGGCTCAAGATAGAAGGACTTAATCACACAAGTAGCAACACCAAGAGGTTCACATTCAGCTCTGATGGGTTGCCACCATATACTGCTAGGTGTCACTGGCGGATTTTGGGAGAAATTAGAATGATTTAGATGATCGATCATTCTAGCTGTTCGAATCAGAAGAGTTCTGATCCATCGAAAGGAGTTTCGATGATGTCGATAATAGAGATCATGACATAACCCATTACCATATAGAACTGAACCTAATTGGGTCGCACAAACAAGGGTTTGAATATAGTGATCATCAATTGAACTGATTCAGTTTAATTGATCTGAATGAGATTCAATTAGGTTCAAGAAAATCTTGCTAGCACTCAATTGAACCTAACATTCTTCTTTTGCTATCATAAATAAGTTATCCTGACCAAGCCAAAGGAGTTTGTGCTCAATCAGAGGCCTTCATATGGTCTGACTGGAGGTTGTCCAAGTCAGAAAAGGTTGTCTTATTTTATAAGACATTACCTACCATTTTTGGTCACCTACCATTTCTTATTCTTTGACTTTGGTCAAAAGTCTACCTTTGACTGGTCAAATGTTGACCATTGACACTTTGACTTTTGACCACATGTCATGCACCTATTGGAGAGCTAGTGGGGGCCTGTCCCCCTGCCAGAACCTAGCAAGGAAGAGGGTGCACGCCACCCTTGGCGTGTGCCCAAGTTGGAGGTGCCTAGGAGTCCCTATTGGACAGGGACTCCATCTCCTTTTTGGATTCCAATTAGAGTTCTCCTAAGAACCAACTTTGACTGGTCTTAGGCATCCTCTAAAGGAGGAATCCAGGGGACTCTATTCCCACCAATCAGATTTAGATCTAATTTTATAAAGAGTTGTGATTAGTTGGGAAGAAGAGAAGTTTGATCACAGACAGTCTATAAATAAGACCCTACGCCCAACCCAGATTGTGATTGGAAGTGATTGAAAGGAATCACAATTCCCCACACCCAAGGCTGCCTCTCCCCTCTTTCTCCATGCCAAACCACCTTCTCCCCTTCCTCTCCACATCCAAAAGGAGTTTTGGACTTTTGGTTGGTGCGATCCAGATCAAAGAAAGGCGACTGAAAGCTAGAAGGCTACGCTGCTATGAAGGACGACTGCTGATCTTCAAATGGAGTTTTGAAGATTCTCTAGATCAGATCTAGATCTAATTTTTGGAGATGTGATAGAGAAGAAGAGGATCTCTAGATCCAATCCAAATGGATATCGGTAGAGGTTAGGCACTTGCGTGGCTAGATCCAGAACCTTCCGCTACATATAGGATCATCAATGGGTAATAGGATTACCCATATCAAGGAAAATTAAATTTGATTTAATTTATTTAAATTTTATTTAAATTATAAAATAATAATAATCAAATTTGAAACATCCCAGATCTGATCTAGATCAAAGAAAAATTTTTTTGAAATATATCTCTTGATCTGATTAGATCTGAACGAACCTGGTCCAGAAAATCAGGATTTTTCCCTTCAACTAGTATCAGAGCCCAGGTTCTAAAAGTGTTTAGATCTAATTTTAAATTTATTTTAATTAAAAAATAAGTAATTTTAGATGTCACATGAGATGTGATCAGATCTAAAATCAAAAAAAATTAAAATTAAATGATTTGGAGAAAAGATTAGAAAATATGCATGACTAGTTCTAAAATAAAATAGTTCTATAGAATAGTCATGCATATTTTTGATTTAATCTGATTAAATCATATTTTAGATCTATTTATTTACTATTTTTTGATATTATAATGGTTATAATAACATCTAAAAAATAGTAAATAAAAATTATTTAATTTTAAATATCATATGAGATATGATTGATGCATGTCTAGACTAGTTGTAGAATAGTTCTACATAATTATCTAGATTAGAATTTATTTTGATTAGATCAATTTAAATCTAATTTTTAGATTATTATGAGATAATTTAGATCTGAAAATATGCATGATTCGATACATGAGATGTATGCAAAATATGCCATGATTAGATCTGATTTGTATATGAGATATATGATATAGATCTAAAACTATATTGTAGTATTGCATGTTCCTGATTAAGGCATTCCTCTTGACTATCCAGTCATAAGAATGAAGAAGGATTTAAAGGCCCTTTCTTCCCATTCGATGGGGTGTTCTTATGATGTGTAGGGGTGCTGCGTGTTCATCCTTAATCAGAAACCCAAAACTTACTTTCTGCAAAATCCTAGATCCTGAAACCCTAGGATTTATTGTGCATATTTTGTTTATGAACCCTACTTAATTAAAAATTAAGATTATGGAATATCAATTAGGTCTAAAATTGAGAATTTTGGATCTAAGACATATTCATAATACTGGGTTCGGGCTTGGGTAGCTCAATTAGGTCTAAGCGGTTGATCAAACCGAATCAAGAGTTGGTTAGATGGGATCAACAATGCTTAAATTGACCAGCCTAATAGGATTAAGTCTGGGTCAAGATCGAGTCACGATCAAGTAAGATCTAATTAGGCTCAGAGGTTAGAGTCTAGATTGTAGGCTAACCCAATTAGTTCTGGCTCAATAATTTGGTGTCTATGGTAAGTTTGGCACATACGACCGACTGATTTTTAATTAGAAGTTACTCAACCTGAATGTGTTCTTGTACGAGTTAATGGCATATTCCTTCCATCGGTCTCACTTACCTGGCCATATCTATTGACACAGTTCTGATCTGAGGTGGTCAATAATTCAAGCTAACCCGCCACTAGGTTAGTCATAATTATTATGACTATGACAAGTCTAGTTTAATGAGACCTGAATCAATTCTCCCTAAGAAAAGATTAAGTCTGAGGTCTTTCACCATTGTAGATGTGCGGGCCCTTCCCTGGGTTGATTGTTCTTGACTGGATATAGCGGCTCAGTTGCACCGGGAAGACACAACCATGTCTATTAAGCATTGGATGCTATGGGCTGGAGGATGAGTTGGGCTCAATATTTTGGATACGGTAAGAGACTCAATTAGAAACCCAATCTGTGCAAATGGTGGGTCTGACTTAACTAAGGAGTGGATCAATATTCCAGATACGGTGAGATTCATGAATTAGAGACCAAGTTTGGGTGCACCATGATTAGAGAATCATTGAATAAGAGTTGTTCACTTATTGGCTAACCCATCACCAATAACTATTAGGTGAGGTGATGAGTCAGTTGGTGAGACCGCACCACCCACTAGAAATCATTAATCATGGAAATTTTCGCATCTCTACAGAGGGAGTGTAGGGATCTGAGAAAATAGTGGGAGCTAATTTGTTTAAAAATAAAATCTCTAAATAAATTGGTCAAGTCATAATTACAGTATCTAACTAGAATCTTTGACTCTCTATAGGAATATGTCTGCGTCCAACCCATTAGCACGTATCCTAGACACACATAGACTGACTGGACCCAATTATAAAGATTGGCTTAAGAACTATAAAATAGTTTTGGGTTCTGAGAAGTTAACCCATGTACTGGACCAGGACCCTCCCACCTTGCCAGCGCGTCCATCTATTGAATAGAGAGCATCTCTGAAAAAATGGATAGACGAAGATAATAAGGCCAGATATTACATGTTGGGCTCGATGTCAGATGAGCTCCAGCGCCAACATGAGGATATCGGGACTGCTCGCCAAATGTTGGCTCACCAACAGGAGATGTTTGGTGAACAAAGTCGCACAGTCAAATATCAAGTCACGAAATGACTTTTTAAGGCTAAGATGTGTGATGAGCAGTCAGTCCAAGATCACGGTCTGACAATGATCAAGGACATGGAGGAGCTTGAGAAGCTCGGTGTGAAGTTAGACTTGGACCTGCAGAATGATATTATTCTGCAATCCTTGACTGATGCATATGGATAATTCATCATGAATTACCACATGCATAAACTTCAAAAATTCCTTGGTCGAATTAATGAATATGCTGGTTACCCCTGAGCTTTCTATAAAAGATTCTAAAGGCTCAGTTCTTGCTAGGGAA
>QRFJ01005280.1:0-135887 GCA_006176705.1 Cocos nucifera | reverse complement strand
GAAAGAAAAAGAGTTTCTAAAGAAGAGGTCCTAAGGAGTCCTATAATAATAAAAAAAAAGAACTAGAAAGAAAGAGGAAGAATTTAGTTAATTAGATCTAAATATTGTTAGCCAATAAGTTGGGTCAATCATTCCTGAATAGGGTTATCCTAGATCTAGACAGCTCCTAATGCCAAGGTCAACCCTTCAAGCCCTCCATAGTGTAGGATTAGCCATCACTAGCCAGGTAAGTGAAGGTCGGTGGAGCCCCGATTGCTTGTCCTTAGAACACAATTATGCTTGGCAGGTAGCCGGAACGGAATCAATAAAACCACCTTCCTTCGGGCCCATACTCCCTGAAGCCACTTTCCTAACATCATCAAATTGACTTATCTACCCGGTTCAACTCTTTGGTTCTTATCCTATTGAGCCAAGTTCCTAAGGGTTGTATCTAATTGATTTTAAAATTAAAGGCTTAGGTAAATGCAGGATGCTGGTTGGTTGTTTTGTGGCTAAGGAAGGGTGATCAAAATCCCACCTTTATCTTCTGTTTAATTTGGATTGTCCTTAATTTGATTTAATATGAATATGCAAAAAAAATTTAATCAAAGGTCTATGCAAATTTAAACTAGATGCATGTACTAATGTTATTCTGAAAGCCTTACCTTGCCTCCAGCAATCACAAAAAGAAAAATAAATAAAAGTAAAACTAAATATGATGCATGGGCCTAAATAGTTAGGATTTCTAATCTATCATGAGCTTTTATTAGTTTACAATGAATATTTTTTAAAATTAATTTAAAAATAAAATAATAAATAATAAATAAAAAGAAAAGAGACTAGGTAGATTGAATCTTACCAAAAAGATGCCTTTCTTCATTTTCTCCTTTTTTTTTTTCTACAAATAAATAAAAAATTAGTAGCAATATTAAAAAATATAATTAATTTATAAAAAAATCAAAGAATAAGAAAAATAGCATCTATTCCCTCTCCACATCGGCGCCAAAAACTTGTAGGAAACAACGATTGTCGTTAAGACCGTTTTATCAGTTTAATCTACTTCTTAAAATAATTAAATATAAATAGTATGAGTCGGGTCGAATCCACAGGGAAGTAGTTTTTTAGAATTTGAAATCTTTGATTTTTGAAAAGAAAAGAAAAAAAGATTTTTAGAATTAAAAGGTGAAAGTCAGAAAAATTAAAAAGCAAAAATTAAAAGGTGAGGAATTTAAACTTGGTACTAAGATCTACTAGTTAGATCTTAGCATCTACTTGCAAAGCAATAATTTAAAGTGCAGAAATTAATTCAATATAAAAATAAAAAGTAAGAAATTAAAATACAAAAATAAAATTTTTATTAACTAAAATTTTAGAATTTAAATTACATAAAATTTAAAAAGAAAGAAAAAAAATAAAATAGCCTGATCTTGATCTTGGATCGGCATTGGCAAAGAATGGTGTAGAAGTCTCGCTCTTCTTCTCGGCACCCTTGCTCGAAGCAGCCTTTAACCATAGCCTCCTTCGCCCTTACCAAAGCTTCACTTTGATCGGAGATGTTGATTTTGAGGCCTAGGGTCTTTTTATAGTGCTAGGAGGGCTGGATATTTTTTTCCTAAGGCAATGTGGGACTAATAAACTTTATAATCATCAAAATTTGAATAAAATTGAATTAAAATAGCTTTGATACTCTCTGTAAAATTGATAAAATCCAAGCCATTCAATAGATCAACGTCCAAAAAATCATCAAAATCGGATGCAGATCAACTCAGATGGGTCGGATTAAATTTTGGCCGTCCGATCGTGCTTCATCGAGGAAATCTGGCCGCAAATCGCGCTTGGGAGTCCTGATACCGTCGGGAGTGTTCTGGACCGTTGGATCGAAGCTGGAAATCAGGGCTCATTCGATGGTGATTCTGAGTGAAATTGGCAACGAAAAAAAAATGCTGACCGTCCGATCTTAACCGCAATCAACCGCACCCGTCCATCGCACAATCACTGTTCCATGGACCGTAGACGGACCGCACCGACAAACCACAACCAACGCTTCTTCGACTGAGTGAAATGACCAAATTGCCCTGTGAGCCGGATAAATATTCTGTAGACCCTTTAAGGGTCTAGGTCCACCACGTGGCGGGCTCTGATTGTCGGATTTTCTGAGTGGCGGTCACGCCCTGGATCGTAGACCGGTTGATGGCTTCAATGCGGCTGAGTCGGCTTTTGGATGCTCTGGCTTTGGCTTGGTGGCTCGGCTTGCGGAGCCGGTGAGCAGTTTTCTTTTTTAATTTAATTTTATTTTATATTTTTTTAAAATTCATATCTTTTCCATTTTAGCTCCGTTTTACTTAAAATTTATTTCTTGTGATAAAAAAATGAGCTCTTTCTATTGATTAATAAATTTTATTTTTTATTTTTATTATTATTTTTTATTTTTTAATTAATTTTTTAATTAATAAAAATATAAATTTTTTGAAAAATTATAATAAATTGATAATAAATTCTCAAAAATTAATATAAATTAATTAATAAATTAATACTTTTATTGATGAATTTATGAATGCTTATCAAGCGGCAGTCCTGATATCTTCAATTATGCATTCGGGGCTCATGATCGATATCGACCCAACATATAATATTCTGATCTTATTATCTTCATGTAATTCTATTCTTGTTTAGAAGATGCTCCTGTTCAACAGATGATGGGCTGCTAAGGTGGTCTAGGGTTCCTATCTAATACATGGTTACACTTCTTGGAATCCAAAATGTATTTTGTAGTTCCTTGAGCCAATCTTTTACAATTGGGTTCGTCAGTTTAGTGTGTTCCAGGATATACGTGCTAATTGGGTTAGACAGCAAGACATTTTTTTGTAGAGAGTAAAATAGATATCCTAGCTAGATACTGTATTATTGACCATGTTTAAAAATTTATTTTTAAAATAATAAGCTCTCACTATTTCTTGGATCCTATATCTCCTCCTGTAGAGATAGAAAATTCCCAAGGATTAAAATAATTCTTCAGTGGGGGTGGTGTTCCAACCAACTAACTCATCAGCTCGACTAAACATTATTAGGTGATGGTTAGCCAATGAGTGATTCAACTTGTTCAATGATTCCTAATCATGGTGCACATCAAACTACCTAATTCAGATCCTCACATAACTTCGAAATTGTCACCCTAGTTTAAGTCCAACCCCTTTACATACTGGATTCCTAATTTGAGTCTCACGTATTGAAATATTGACCCAACTCATCGCTCTAGCCCATAGCAATTCTAAATCTTGACATGGTTGCATTCCTCGGTGCAAATGAGCATTATTATACCGAACTGAAAAGTCAACTTTCCCAAGGTCCCTTTGACCCAATCATAATCAGTTAGTTCATTATGATCGTGGGAGAAAAGAGTCCCAATCTTATATTGAGTTGGAATGAACCTCGCTAATTTCTTAGGAAGAATTGAATTCAATCTCATTAAACTAACTGTCATAGTATAAAATAATATGACATAACCTATCGTGCAATGGTTAGCTCGGATTATTGACCGGAATATGACTCATAATAATTCAAAGAATCAGAAAACATGAGTTCAGAAACATATTGCATAGGTGAAGGTGAGAAGAAAGTGACACCTGGGGATAGGGAAATATGCCATTAATCGTCAAGATGCATTCAGATCGATAACGTCTCAATTTAGAAATCAGTCGACGTTGATCTACCAAAAACTTTCCTTAGACACCCAAATTGTTGAGCTAGAACCACTGGGTTAGCCTATAATCCAAACTCTTAATCTTTGAGCCCTAATTAGGTCTTGCTTGATCGTGACTCGATTTCTTGACCCAGACTTAATTCCTATTAAGGATGGTCAATTTAAGCATTGTTGATCCGCATCTAAACCAACTCTTGATTCGTTTTGATCAACCGCTTAGACCTAATTGAGCTACCCAAGCCCTGAACACCAGTATTATGAAATATGTCTTAGATCTAAAAATTCTCAATTTTAGATACTAATTAATATTTCATAATCTTAAATTCTTAATTAAGTAGGGTTCATAAATAAAATATGGCATAATAAATCCTAGGGTTTCAAAGGATCTAGTATTTTGCAGAAAAGTTAAGTTTTGATTTTTGATTAAGGATGAAATGCCGCAGCACCCCCTACACTCATAAAGAACACTACATCGGATGGGAGGAGAGGCCTTTAAATCCTTTCTTCATTCTTATGAACCGGATGGCTAATGATGGAATGCCTTGAATCAGGACATTGTAATACTACAAAATAGTTTTAGATCTATATCATATATCTCTGCATAATACAAATTAGATCTATATCATTAGCATATTTGCATACAATCTCATGTATCGAATCAATGCATATTTTTAGTCTAAATATCTCATAATATCTAAAAAAATTAAATTTATAAATTGATCTTATCAAACAACTTTAAATCTAATGAACTATGTAAGAAACTATTCTACAACCTAGTACTAGACATGCAATCAATCATATCTCATATGTATTAAATTATAATTTTTAATTTACTATTTTTTAGATATTATTATAATATTATAATATTCAAAAAAATAGTAAATAATAGATCTACAAAAATATGATTTGATCAAATTAAATTGTAAACATGGCAAGACTATTCTATAGAACTATTCTATTTTAATGAACTAGTCATGATATTTTTCTAATCTTAGATCTAAATTATTTAATTTTAAATTTTATCTAATTGTTAAAATCTGATCATATCTCAATGTGACATCTAAAAATTATTTATTTTTTTAATTAAAATAAATTTAAAATTAAGATCCTAAAATAACTTTAGAATCTTGTCTTTGATACCAGTTGAAGGAAAATCTTCCTGATCTTGGACCAGGTTCCGTCAGATCTGATCGATTCAAGAGATTATTTTAAATTTTTTTTTGATCTTACAATTAGATCTAAGATATTTTACATCTAATTTTATTAAATTTTAATAATTAAAATAAAATATAGATAAATTAAATTAAGATTTAATTTATCTTGATGTAGATAATCCTATTCTCGTGTGATGATCCCTATAAGTAGCGAAAGGTGTCTGGATCTATGCCAGCAGAAGGTGCCTGGCCTCTATTGATATCCACTTGGGTTGGATCTAGAGATCCCTCTTATTCTCTATCACATCTTCAAAAATTAGATCCTGAATCTAATTTAGAGGTCTTCAAAATAGCTTTGCAAAGATCAAAGCAGTTGTCCCTTTGCAGCAGCGCAGGCCTTCTAGCTTTCTGTCGCCTTTCTCTCGCTAGAATTGCAACCAACTGAGATCCCAAACTTCTTTGGGCATGGAGAGGAGAGGGAGAAGATGAACTTGGCATGGAGGAGAAAGAGAGAGACAGCCTTGGAGCATAGAAAATTCTATTGCTTTTTGAGTTAGGCGCAGGGTCTTATTTATAGACTATGCGTGATCCAACTCTTCATCCCAACCAATCACAATCCTTTGTGAAATCAGATCTAAATCTGATTGGTGGAAATAGAGTTCCTTGGATTCATCCTTAGATTATGCCTAAGACTAGTCAAAGTTAATTCTTAGAAGGAGTCTATTCGGAATCCAATAAGGAGATGGAGTCCCTATCCAATAGGGACTCTTAGGCGCCTCAAACTTCGGTGCACTGGCGTGCGCCCTCCTCCTTGTCAGTTCTGGCAGGGGGATAAGTGCCCACCAACTCTTCAATAGGTGCATGACACATAGACAAAAGTCAAAATGTCAATGGTCAATATTTGACCAGTCAAAGGTCAACTTTTGACCAAAGTCAAAGGACGAAAAATGACAGGTGACCAAAAATGGTTGGTATTGTCAAACAAAATAAGATAACTCTTTTCTAACCTGGACAAGCTCTAGTCAGATCAAGTGAAGACCTCTGATCAAGCACAAACTCCTTTGGCTCAGTTAGGACAACTATTATGATAGTAAAAGAAGAACGTTAGGTTTCAATCGAGTGCTAGCATAAATTCTTTGAACCTAATGAATCTCATTCAAACCAATTTGATTCTCCTCTAAAAATAAAATAAAATAAAAATTAAACTAACTAAAAATTAATAATTAAATTAAATTAAATTAAATTAAAATTAAAAATAAAAATAATTAAAAAAAAATTAATTTTTAATATAATAAAATAATAATAATAATAATAAATAAAAAAATATTCTAAAAATTTTTAAACCATACATTAGGGTTACACTAATACATGCATGGTAGGAAATCGCTTTTTCTGATTTAGTTGAACTTAATTGAATGGTTGATTCACATTAAACATAATAATCAAATGGCTAATATGAAATCTAATAGTCCAAAAATTAGATAAAGTTGACCTTCTTGATCAGAAAATAGATCAACTCCTAACCCTAGGTCAACAATCTCCTCACAATTCACATCATCTTCTAATTATCAGGAGAGTTATTCAATCTGTGCTAGTCCAACCCATCATGTAAGTGAATATCCTATGACTGCACAGTTTCCATATTTTATCCAAGAACAAGTTCAAGCTACTCAAGGATACTCCAAATTGATTAATGACCCATTTTCAAATTCATATAATTCAGATTGGAGTAACTTTAATTTTTCTTGGACATCCCAACAGACTCAGGCTCAGACCCAAATTTCACTTGAGCAAAATTATCAAAATTATGCCTATAATAATGGTCAGCCTAGTCAGTTTAACCAGCCATCATATTATAATCAGCCTTCATACCCACCTCCTCAACAGACCAATCTAGCTGATGATAGATTTAACCAACTTCAACAATTAATTCTAACTCAACAGCAATCTATCGCCAGACTAGAAGCTCAAATAGGATAATTAGTTGAGTCTAACATGAGGAGAGAACTAGATCAACTACCGAACCTACCAATTTCAAACAACCCACCTAATGACCACCAACCACCTGGATTAAATTATCAATCTAATGTTTCATCTAAGAATCTCCAATTTGAGAATACCAAAGTAATTCCTGAACTTAAAAGCTATAGGATTCTTATGGACCCATACCAAGACCAGGTGAGAGAGGCTAGTACTGATGCTAGCCAAAATAAAAATTTAGAGGAACTGGTTAGTACTGAGACTAACCACATAGAAGAACCCAAGCCAGGAATTAGTACTGATGCTAGTTCCAGTTTAAATGAGATAGAAATAAGGGAAAAGAGAATAGATGATTTACCCGAGACTTATAAACCTAATGTCCTATTCCCTTCAACCCTAGAAGCTGGTTCTTCTTATAAAAATCAAAAGGCATGTAATGAAATATCAATGGAGTTGTTTAAGCAGGATCACATTAATTTACCTCCAGAATTAAAACCGCCTTTAGTCACCATTCCAGCACCCATTGAATCAAACTTAACTCCTAAAACTCCATTCATGAGCATTTTAGAAGAACAAATAGGAGTAATTCTTAATAAACATGGGTCTGAGAATGGAATCATAAAATATATCCCAAAAATTAACAGTGAATATATCAATAATGGGATTAAAAATCAACATCAACTTTCTGAGATTGGCAATCCAAAACCATTGGAATTTGTCAATCCAATATTCGACACAGGATAGTGAGCTACATTGTGTCTGGCTGAAGACGGTAAACTTAGCGCTTGTTGGGAGGCAACCCAATATTTAGTTTTTATCTAATTTATCTTTTTATTTTCTTTTTAGGATAATTTGAATAAGTTGGAGGGAGAGCTCAAATTTGTAAAGGCATGTGCTGGACCAAAAAAAAAATAAATAAATAAATAAATACTGAGTTAGGTGTATTCTTCCATGTTCTTTATTATTACATCCTTTATTTTTTCTTCTCCATTGAGGACAATGTCGATTAAGTTGGGGGGAGAGAAAAATAAAAATTTTAAAATTTTAAGTCCTCGAAAAAGTTAGTATTTAGTATTTAGATACTTGATTATGCTTAAGAATCGAATTAAACTAAGCATTTTAAAAAAAAAATTGATGCACAGATTAGAGAATCTATGAGATATTGAGGAATCAAGTATTAAGAAAATTCAATAAAGAGTTAAGTCCAGAACATAAAAAAAATTTTCTTGGAGCATTTCTAATTATTTCTACTAGCATCAAAGAAAAGTCTACTTTTTATAGGCTTGTGTAGGGTAACTATACGTTTCTTCATATAAAAATTTATTTTAATAAAATAGTTTCCAAGTACTTCTCACTGAGTAACCGGGCCTCTTTGCCTAAGCAAGCATTGAGTTTCGCGTCAAAAGGTGGGAAGGGCAAAGAAGCTCGTTGTAAAGCTAGTCTTAACTCGTAGCCTATTTGATTCGAGCTAGTAAGCCCGAGGGGTATTCTATACCTAGTGCCCTAAAGCCAACTGGTTTGGGAGTCATTGGCCCAAGACTCGCTACATGGATCAAATAGAAAGCTTAAGGAGTTAAGACACTCAATAGTGGTACAACGTTAAAAAAAAAAAAAAAAAAAAAAAAAAAATTGGTTTCCCACCAAGTAACCGGGTCCCGTTGCCTAAGTAAGCAATGATATTCGCATCAAAAAGTGGGCAATGTGAAAATAAAAATTAATAAATGAAGGATGGAAGTAGCAATACACCTGCCTATATGAAAGTTTAGACAAATCAGAGATAAAAGTGGAATAATTTAGAAAAAGTTCTGAAAAAATTTAATGTTCTTTACTTAATTTTTCTATTGATAAGTATTAATACCCCAATGATATATCTCATTTAAGCTCTACTGAATATCAATGGCCATTTTGAAAATTGCTTAGGTAAAATTCGAAACTCTAAAGTTAAAAGGTATTTAAAACTAAATTCTTTCTTTACTCGAGGACGAGCAAAGCTTAAGTTGGGGGGTGTGATAAGCATCATAAATTCATCAATAAAAGTATTAATTTATTAATTAATTTATATTAATTTTTAAGAATTATTAATCAATTTATATATAATTTTTGAAAAATTCATATTTTTATTAATTAAAAAATTAATTAAAAAATAATAAAAATAATAATAAAAATTAAAAAATAAAATTTTATTATCAATAGAAAGAGCTCATTTTTTTGATCACAATGAAATAAATTTCAAGTAAAACGGAGCTAAAATGGAAAAGATATGAATTTTTAAAAAATATAAAATAAATAAAAATGAAATAAAAAAAGAAAATGGCTCAGCCGGCTCCGCAAGCTGAGCCACCAAGCCAAGCCATGCCATTAAAGCCGACTCAGCCATTGAAGCCATCAGTCGGTCCACGATCCAGGCGTGGACCGCCAGCTCAGCAAATTCCGGCGAATCAGAGATTGCCACGTGGTGGACCTAGACCCCTTAAAGGGTCTACAGAAATTTATCGCGGCTCACAAGGGTAATTTAGTCATTTCACTCGTGACAGAAGCGGCGCTGATTGGTTGCGGTGTGCGGTGCGGCCGGTCCACGCGGTCCATGGGAACAGTGATTGCGCGATCGGACGGATGTGGTTGATTTGCGGTCAGGATCGGACGGTCAGCATTTTTTTCGATTGCCAATTTCACTCAGATCACCATCAAATGGATAGGCAGCGCTCGATTCCAGGCGATGATCCGACGGTCCAGAACACTCCCGACGGTGATCAAGACTCCCGAAGCGCGATTTGCGGCCAGATTTCCTCGATCAAGCGCGATCCAACGGCCAGAATTTAATCCGACCCGATCTGAGCTTGATCTGCATCCGATTTTGATGATTTTTGGACCGTTGGATTTCTATTGAATGGCTGGATTTTATCAGATTTATCAGAGATCATATCAAAGCTATTTTAATTCGATTCAATTTTATTCCAAATTTTTTGATGATTACAAAGGCTTATTAGTCCCATATTGCCTTTAGAAAAAAATATCCAGCCCTCCTAGCTCTATAAAAAGGACCCCAGGCCTCCAAAAATCAACATCTCCGATCAAGGTGAAGCTTTGGTACAGGGCGAAGCCAGGCTATGGGTTAAAGGCTGCTTCGAAGCAACGGGTGCCGAGAAGAAGAGCCGAGCTTCTACACCATCTTTCTGCCAATGCCGATCCAAGATCAGAGATCAGGCTATTTTATTTTTTTTTCTTTTCTTTTTAAATTTTATGTATTTAAATTCTAAAATTTTAGTTAATAAAAATTTTATTTTTGTATTTTAATTTCTTACTTTTTATTTTTATTGCAATTTAATTTCTGCACTTTAAATTATTGCTTTGCAAGTAGATGCTAAGATCTAACTAGTAGATCTTAGTACCAAGTTTAAATTCCTGCACCTTTTAATTTTTGCTTTTAATTTTCTGACTTCACTTTTGATTCTAAAAATTCTTTTCTTCTTTTCTTTTCAAAAATCAAAGATTTCAAATCTAAAAATACTACCTTTCCTGTGGATTCGACCCGACTCACTACTATCTACGTAATTTTAATGATTTTAAGAAGTTGGATTAAACTGATAAACACGATGTCTTAACGACAATATCGTGTTCCTATCACTCGCCAATTGTTGGCTCACCTATAAGAGATGTTTGGTGAATAGAGTCGCGCAGCCAAGTATCAAGTCACGAAATGATTTTTTAAGACTAAGATGCGTGATGGGGAGTCAATCCAAGATCACTATCTGATGATGATCAAGGACTTGGAAGAGCTTAAGAAGCTCGGTGTGAAGTTAGACTTGGATTTGTATAATGATGTTATTCTGCAATTTTTGACTGATGCATATGGGCAATTCATCATGAATTACCATATGCATAAACTTCAAAATTTTTTGGCCGAATTAATGAATATGCTGGTCATCACTGAGCTTTCTATGAAAGGTTCTAAAGGCTCAGTTCTTCCTATGGAATGAACTTTTTTCAAAAAAAAGTCTTCTAGAATGAAAACGAAGTCTACGAAAAAGTAGAAGGTGGAGAAAGAAAAGAAGAAGAAGGCAGAGCCGAAGAAGAAGGCTGCGGTCAAAGAAAAGTGTTTCAATTGCAACAACGACGACCACTGGAAGCCAAACTATCCTACTTACTTGGCCACCCTGAAGAACAAGAAGGAAGGTCCTTCTGAAGGTATGCTCATTATTGAGTCTAATCTTACGGTTTCTTCTGCATCCAGTTGGGTGCTTGACTTTGATTCTAGTACTCATCTGTGCACTTTCATGCAGGTTCTTGAGGATAGCAGGAGACTGAGGGATGGAGACATGATCCTACGCAACGAAAATGGAGCAAGAGTTGCTACAGTGATGGTGGGAATATACCCTCTTCGATTACCATCTGGTTTAGACTTAGTTTTGAAAGACTGTTATTATGTGCCTGCAGCTATCACGAATTTGATTTCTGTTTCATGCTTAGTACTAGAAGGCTATGTGATTACCTTCTTTAAGGACCATTGTAACATTCTTTATGAAAGAAATAAAATTGTAAATAGTTTTCTTATTAATGATCTTTATCAGCTATATATTGATGTATCTGTTCTAACTATCGAGCAAAACATGAATGCCAAACGACCTAAGATAGTCCAAACGACAGGTATCAATGGCTCTTGAGATTAGGTCATATAGCAGAAGATAGGATCAACAAATTGGAGAAAAATGGGCTACTGAGTTCATTGACTTTTCAGTCATATCCAACTTATGAATCTAGTCTTCAAGGCAAAATGACTAAACTTCCTTTTATAGGACATGGGAAAAGGGCCACAGATCTTCTTGTCCTAGTACATACTGATGTGTGCGGCCCATTTGATGTGCCGGTTAGAGGCAATTTTGTCTACTTCATTACCTTTATCGATGATCTGTCTAGGTATGGGTATGTGTATCTTATGAGACACAAGTCTAAAGCTTTTGAAAAGTTCAAAGAATTCAGACATGAAGTAGAAAAACAAACTAAAAAATCCATTAAGGTTCTTCGATCAGATCGAGAAAGTGAATACCTTAGTCAGGAATTCCTAGACTATCTCAAGAAAAATGGCATAGTCTCTCAATGGACTCCATCAGGAACACCTCAACTCAATGGTGTTTCAGAATGGAGAAATCAGACTCTATTGGATATGGTCCGATCCATGATGAGCTTCACAGACCTTCCTGATTTTTTTTGGGGACACTCATTGTTAACTTCAATTTATCTACTGAATAGGGTTTTCTCTAAAATCGTTCCTACCATACCATATGAGATATGGCACGGTAAGAAATCAAATCTGAGTCATCTCAGAATTTGGGGTTGTCCGACTCATATCAAAAGATAACAAGCGGACAAGTTAGAATTTAGATCCTTCAGAGCTCGATTCATAGGATATCTTAAAGAGTCATTAGGATACTATTTCTATATTCCAGAAGACCATAATGTGATTGTGAGTCGACATGCCATCTTTCTTGAAAAATAGTTTATTCAAGATAGCGGCATTGGAAAGTAGATTAAGCTTGATGAGAAAATCTCATAAGTACAACGAGCTAAGGACCAATTGAAACCAAATCAGGTTGAGCTAATAAGAACACCACCTCCTCCACCTCATAGATCAAAAAGAGTTTTCCATTTCCCTGAAAGATACTTACGTATTATTTCAGAGAAAGTAGAGAAAATGTTCCTCATAGGTAATGGTGCTCATGGTGATGATCCCAAAACCTACAACGAGACGATATCAGATATTGACTCTGAGAAATGGCTAGAGGCAATGCAGTCAAAAATTGACTCGATGCACTCAAACCAAGTCTGGACCTTGGTAGATCCACCAGAAGGTATAGTACCTTTTGGATGTAAATGAATCTTCAAGAGAAAGATTGGTGCAGATGAGAATGTAGAGACATTCAAGGCTAGACTAGTGGCAAAAGGTTATAGTCAATGCGAAGGCATTGACTATCAGGATACCTTTTCCCCAGTCGCTATGCTAAAATCCATCCGGACATTGCTTGCCGTTGTAGCCTATTTCAATTATGAAATATGGCAAATGGACGTAAAAATGACGTTCTTAAATGGATATCTTGAGGAAGACATCTATATAGAACAACCGCTAGGTTTCACATCCAGTGATACTGATCATAAGATTTGCAAGCTGCAAAGGTTCATATATGGACTTAAGCAAGCATCTCAGAGTTGGAACACTCGTTTCAATGATGTGATCAAAATGTTTGATTTCATCAAAAATGAAGAGAAACCATGTGTTTTCAAAAAGATCAGTGGGAGCGCTGTTGTCCTCCTCATATTGTATGTGGATGACATCCTCCTTATGGGGAATGATATTCCCATGTTGACGATAGTCAAAATATGGTTGTCCAAGGAATTCTCCATGAAAGATCTAGGTGAAGCATCCTTTATTCTAGAAATTAAGATCTATAGGGATAGACCAAATAGGATGCTTGGACTTTCACAAAAGATGTACATAAAGGAAGTCTTAAAGAGGTTTAATATGAAACTCTAAGAGGAGATTAATACCCTTCAAACATGGTATTCATCTTTCCAAGAAGATGTGCCCTAGCACACCTGAGGAAATAGAACACATGAGCAAGATCCCTTATGCTTCTGCAATAGGGAGCCTCATGTATGCCATGCTATGTACACGACCTAATATAGCCCATGCTGTGAGCGTCACAAGCAGATATCAATCAAATCCAGGTGAAGAACACTGGACTTTTGTGAAATATATCCTTAAGTACTTAAGAAGAACTAAGGATATGATATTGGTCTTTGGTAACAGAGAACTCCAAGTTTAGGGATACATAGACTCGGATTTCATGTCCGATGTAGATGATCGAAAGTTAACATCTGGGAGTCTGTTTGTGTGCAATGGTGGTGCTATCAACAGGAAGAGTTCCAAGCAAACCGTGATAGCAGATTCCACCATGGAAGAAGAATATATCACTGCATCAGAGGCTACGAAGGAAGCATTCTGGTACAAGAAGTTTACTGCAGAAATCGGAGTAATATCATCGGATGCCATTCCTCTGTACTGTGACAACAATGGCACCATAGCTCTTGCTAAGGAGCCAAGGTCTCACCAAAAATCCAAGCACATTGAGCGACGATACCACCTCATCCGCGATTACCTCGAGAAGGGTTACATCGAGGTCAAGAGAGTCAATTCTGCAGACAATACAGTAGACCCACTTATAAAGCCGTTGGGATAATAAAAAATTGAAGCTCACCTTGAGAAGATGGGACTTAGACTTATAGCCAATTGGTTTTAGGATAAGTGAAAGATTGTTAGATATATGTGCCTTAGAAGCCAGAATTGGCTGACACTTATAATACACTTCTAGGGGCAAAATTATAATTTTGACTATTATCAATAAAATGGATTATTTTCTATCACATATGTGTATTTAGTGTCTGTGATACATCCTTTGAGTTAATGGTAACGATAATTCATATTTTCAAAAGTTGAAAATTTAAGACATGAATAATCATTATTAACTCATAAAATGCTCCCGACCATAGGATCATCATGAGGATGGTGATTAATTCGAAAGGTTGGTGTACAATCGCTTCTCTTTAGTAGATGAGTCTTGAGTCTACGGTGTGGAGACACTGGAGCAAGAGTACAGATACTCATTAGAGAACGAGGGCACTGAGCGTGACCACCTCTAGTAGTCATTAGGAAGTCTATCTTCTCGTCAATGACTGACTTGATGCTACAGTGGTGTGTCTGGTTTTTTGACCTGAGGTGCATCGATAGTTCACCTTGAGGGTGTTATAGTTTGACGACACCATAACTCAATCTCCTAGCCAATCAGAATCCTGAGGTGTATGTTGGCTATAGCATCTTCATTGTAGGAACTGGATTGCATCAAGATGAAATCTATCTACCTCGGTGGTAAAGGAGCAGCCGTATGATGATCATGAGAATCAAGTCCAAAAGCCCATGGCCATGGTAGAGTAAAATAATAGAAAGAGTTTTTATTTAGGTTTTCACATCGAACTTGAATCGAATGATTATATCATATGATAGAAACTAGGATTTGACAAGTTCACCTTAACCCTAATCTGATCGGAGCTCAAGATAGAAGAACTTAATCACACATGTAGCTACATCAAAAAATTCATATTCAGCTTTGATGGGTTTCCACCATATACTGCTAGGTGTCATTGGTAGATTTTGGGAGCAATTAGAATGATTTAGATGATCGATAATTCTAGCTGTTCGAATCAGAAGAGTTCTGATCCATCAAAAGGAGTTTCAATGATATCGATGATAGAGATCATGACATATCCCATTACCATACAGAACTAAACCTAACTAGATCAGACAAACAAGAGTTTGAGTCGGGTGATCATCAATTGAACTGATCTAGTTCGATTGATCTGAATGAGATTCAATTAGGTTCAAGAAAATCGTGCTAGCACTCGATTGAACCTAACGTTCTTCTTTTACTATCATAAATAGTTATCCTGACTGAGCCAAAGAAGTTTGTGCTCGATCAAAGGCCTTCACTTGGTCTGACTGGAGCCTGTCCAAGTCAGAAAAGGGTTGTCTTATTTTGTAAGACAATACCTGCCATTTTTGGTCACCTGCCATTTCTCATCCTTTGACTTTGGTCAAAAGTTGATCTTTCACTAGTCAAATGTTGACCATTGATACTTTGACTTCTGTCCACGTGTCATGCACCTATTGGAGAGTTGGTGGGGGCTTGTTCTCCTACTAGAAACTGGCAAGGAGGGGGGCGCACGCCACCCTTGGCGTGCGCCCAAGTTTGAGGCGCCCAGGAGTCCCTGTTGGACAGGGACTCCATCTCCTTATTGGATTCTGAATAGACTCCTCTTAAGAACCAACTTTGACTGGTCTTAGGCGCCATCTAAGGATGAATCCAAGGGACTCTATTCCCACCAATCAGATTTAGATCTGATTTCACAAAAGGTTGTGATTGGTTGGGATGAAGAGGAGTTGGATCACGCATAGTCTATAAATAAGACCGTGCGCCCAACTCAGAAAGCAATAGAATTCTCTATGCCCCAAGACTACCTCTCTCTTCCTCCTCTATGCCAAGTTCATCTTCTCCCTCTCCTCTCCACGCTCAAAGAAGTTTGGGATCTCAGTTGGTGCAATCTAGGTGAGAGAAAGGCGATAGAAAGCTAGAAGGCTGCGCTGCTGCAAAGGACAACTGCTGACCTTCGAAAGCTATTTTGAAGATCCTCCAAATCAGATTCAGATCTAATTTTTGGAGATGTGATAGAGAAGAAGAGGAACTCCAGATCCAGCCCAAGTAGATATCAATAGAGGTCGGACACTTGCATGGCTAGATCCTGAACCTTCCGCTTCTTATTGGATCATCAACGAGTAATCAGATTGCCCTACATCAAGGTAAATTAAATCTAATTTAATTTATCTATATTTTATTTTAATTATTAGAATAATAAAAATTAGATCTGAAACATCTCAGATCTGATTTAGTTCAAAAAAAAAAGTTTTGAAATATATCTCTTGATCTGATCAGATCTGAATGAATCTAGTCCAAGAAATCAGGATTTCTCTTCACATACATCAGTATGTCCTAGGACAAGTAGATCCATTGCCCCTTCCTCATGTCCTACAAAAGATAGCTTAGTCATTTTGCCATGAAGACATGATTCACAAATTGGATATGACTCAGAAGTCAATAAACTCAATAGCTCGATTTTCTTCAATTTGTTAATCCTATCTTCTGCTATATGACCTATCCTTAGGTGCCATAGATACCTATCATTTGGACTATCCCTGGGTCATTTTGATCTTATGGCATTCACATTTTGCTCAATATTAAAGATAGAAACATCAATATGTAACTGGTAGAGACTATTAATAAAAAAATCACTTGCAATTTTATTTTTTTCATAAAGAATATTATAATGGTCCTTAAGAAAACTAATTACATAGCCTTCTTGTGCTAAACATGAAATAGAAATCAAATTCCTACTTACAGCAGGTACATAATAACAATCCTTAAGTACTAAATCTAAGCCAAATGGTAGTCAAAGAGGATAGGTTTCCACGATCATAGCAGCAATCCTTGCTCCATTTCTAATGCGTAGGATCATCTCACCATCCCTCAACCTCCTACTATCCTCAAGATCCTGCATGAAAGTGCATAAATGAGCACTAGAACCAGAGTCAAGCACCCAACTGGATACAGAAAAAATCATAAGGTTAGATTTAATAACGAGCATACCTCTAGAAGGACCTGTCTCCTTCTTATTCTTCAGGATGGTCAGGTATGTAGGACAATTTCGCTTCCAATGGCCATCAGTATTACAATGGAAATACTTTTCTTTGTCAGTAGCCTTCTCCTTCAGCCCTGTCTTCTTTTTCTTTCCACCTTCCACCTTCTATCCTTTCACAAACTTCTTCTTTCTAAAAGATTTTCTCTTGAAAGAAGTCCATTTCATAGCCAATACTGAGCCTTTAGAATCCTTCATAGAAAGCTCAGCAGTAACCAGCATATTCATAAGCTCGGTCAGAGTATTCTAAAGTTTATGTATATAGTAGTTCATGATGAACTGCCCATATGCATTAGTCAAGGATTACATAATTATATCATTCTGAAGATCTTGGTCTAACTTCACTCCGAGCTTCTTAAGCTCTTTCAAGTCCTTGATCATCATTAGATAATGATCTTGAACTGACTGCCCATCACGCATTTTAGTCTTAAACAATCATTTAGTAACCTGATATTTGGCTGCACGACTTTGTTCACCAAACAACTCTTGTAGGTGAACCAACATTTGGTGGGTAGTCTTGATATCTTCATGTTGCCGCTGAAACTCATTAGACATTGAGCCCAACATGTAGTATCTGACCTTATTATCTTCATCCATCCACTTATCAAGAGACGCTCTCTCTTCAGTGGACGGATGAGCTAGTAAGGTGCGGGGATCCTGATCCAATACATAAGTTAACTTCTTAAAATTTAAAATAATTTTGTAGTTTCGAAGTCAATCCCTGTAATTGGGTTCGGTCAGTCTATGGGTGTCTAGGATATGGGCTAGTGGGTTGGACGCAAATATATTTCTTTTTTCTATAGAGAGTCAAAGTTTCTAGTTAGATTTTATAATTAAGACTTAACTAATTTATTTAAAAATTTGATTTTTAAACAAATTAGCTCCTACTATTTTTTTGGATCCCTACACTCCCTCTATAGAGATGCGAAAATCATCATGATTACTGATTTCTAGTGGATGGTGCAGTCCGACCAACTGACTCATCACCTCACCTAACAATTATTGATGATGGGTTAGTCAATAAGTGAACAACTCTTTTTCAATGATTCTCTAATCATGGTGCATCCATACTTGATCTCTAATTCATCAATCTCACAGTGAATGAAATATTGATCCACTCCTTAGTTAAGTCAGACCCACCATTTATATAGATTGGATTTCTAATTGGATCTCTCATCGTATCCAAAATATTGAGCCCAATCCATCCTCCAGTCCATAGCATCCAATGCCTAATAGACATGGTTGCATCTTTTCGGTGCAACTAAACCACTGTGACCAGTCGAGAACAATCAACCTCAGAAAGGGTCACACATCTATAATGGTGGAAGATTTTAGACTTAAACTATTTTTAGAAAGATTTGATTTAGATCTCTTTAAACTTGACTTGACATAGCCATAACCATTATGACTAACATAGTGGCATGGGTTAACTCAAATTGTTAGCCATCTTAGATCAGGACTGGACTGACAAATATGGCTAGATAAGTGAGACTGGTGGAAGGGATATGTCATTAACTCTATAAGAATGCATTTGAGTCAAGTAGCTTCTAATTAAAAATCAGTCGATCGTATCTACCAAACTTACCTTAGACACCAAATTATTGAGCCAGAATCAATCGGATTAGCCTACAATCCAAACTCTGACCACTAAGTCTAATTAGGACTTAACTTGATCGATCACTCATGTGACTCGACCTTAATCTAGACTTAATCCTATTAGGCTAGTCAATTTAAGAATCTTGATCCCATCGAACCAACTCTTGATTTGGTTTAATCAACCACTAGACCTAATTAAGCTACCCAAGCCCAAACCCAATTTTATGAATATATCTTAGATCTAAAAATTCTTAATTTTAGACCTAATATATTTCATAATCTTAATTCTTAATTAAGTTTAGGATTCATAAATAAAATATGTATATAAAATCTTAGAATTTCAGTATCTAGGATTTTGCAGAAAATAAATTTTTGATTTTTGATTAAGGACGAACGCGCAGCACCCCTATACACCATAAGAACATCCCATTGAATGGAAGGAGAGAGCGTTTAAATCCTACTTTATTCTTATGATCGGACGGCCAAGGAGAACGTCTTAATCAGAAATATGATAAATCTATAAAACTAGTTAGATCTACATCATATATCACATATATAAAATTTGATCTAACTAAAAAAAATATATTTTGCATACATCTCATATATCATATCATACATATTTTTAGATCTAAATTATCTCATAAATATCTAAAAAATAAGATTTAAATTTGATCATATCAAATTAAAATTTATTCTAGATAATTTTATAGAACTATTCTACAACTAGTCTAAACATGCATCTATCATATCTCATATGAATAAATTAAATAAATTTATTTTTTATTTTTTAAATTTAATTATAATATTTATAATATTAAACAATAATAAATAAATAGATCTAAAATTATAATTAATTATCTTAAAATTATGATTATGCTAGACTACACATAGAATAATTCTATTCCTAGTCTAGTCATGCATCTCATACATCTTAGATCTAGATTATTTAATTTTTAATTTTTTAATTTTAGATCTAATCACATCTAATGTGATATCTGAAATCATCTAATTATTAGATTAAAAATAAATTAAAATTAGATCAAATAAATTATGAAACCTGGCTCTGATACTAGTTGAATAAAAAACTTATGTTTTGGATCAAGTTCATTCAGATCTGATTGGATCAAGAAAAATATTTTAAAAATTTTTTTTCTAAGATCCTAATCAGATCTGAGATTCTTCAGATTTGATCTTATTAATCTAATAAAATAAAAATTAAATCTAATTTAATTATATCTTTATTTTGGATAATCTAATTATCCTATGATGATTCTGATGTTTGTCTGAGGTTCTGGATATAGTCATGTAAGTGCTTGACCTCTACCGATATCAACTCAGGTAGGATCTAGAGATCTTCTCCTTCTTAATCAATTCTCCAAAAATTAGATCTAGATCTGATCTTGAAGATCTTCAAAACTTATTTAAAGAACAGTCGTTGTCTCTTACAGCAGTGCTATCTTTTTTCTTTTCTAGCATCTTTCACTTGCTTGGATCGCACCTTACTCATGCCCAAAACCCGTTGGGTTGGAGAGGAGAGAGAGAATTAGAGGATGGCATGAAAAAGGAGGGAGAGGGCTTTGTGGCATGGACTAAAGGTATTAGAATTAAATTTTAGATGCAGATAGGATTTATATAGACCCTGCTATGCCATGCAGTGCCACATCATCCCAGTCAATCATGGCCCTTTGTGAAATCAGATCTAAATTTGATTAGTGGGATGACATCATCTGAACCAATCAGATGAGTGACCCTCAAAATCCTCCTTAGGTAGTGCCAAGACTGGGTCAAACAAGAGTTCTTGGTGCCACAGTGTTTAATCCTCTGAAGCAATCTGGAGTCCCATCTGTATGAAACTCCATCTTTTATCCTCATGGGGTGCATGCCTCCCTAGGCATGAGCTCCCTTCCTATCTGCATTTTAGTAGGGGGACAAAGCTCCAGGTACTCTCCTATGGGTGCATGACAAATGGACAGATGTCTAAGTATCCAGGGTCAATATTTGATCAATGTCCGAAAATAAGATTTAACAGATGATGAAAAATGATAGGTGTTATCTCAAATTTATCTCATAAATTAAGATAATCCTTTTTTAACCTGGATATGCTTTAATCAGACCAAGTAAAGGTTCCTGAGTAAGTCCAAACATATTTAGCTCAGTCTAGACAAGCTTTAATGATTATTAAAGGAGAACATTTGGCTCAATCATGTGCTAGCATAATTTTTTTGAACCTAATTAAATCTTATTCAAATCAATTTAACTAGGTTAGTCCAATTGATGATATCTAGATCCAAATTTTTATTTGTATGATCCAATTAGGTTCAGTTTCATATGGTAATAGGATATGTCATGATCTCTATCATCGACATTATCGAAACATCTTTCGATGGATTAGAACTTTTCTAATTCAAATAACTAGTATGATCGATCATCCAAATCATTCTAATTGCTTCTAAAATCCATCAGTAACACCTAGCAGCATATGGTGGCAATCTATCAGAACTGAAAGTGAACCTCTTGGTGCAGTTACCTGTATGATTAGGTTCCTCTATCTTGAGCTCCGATCGGATTAGGGTTAAGGTGATCTCGTCAAATCCTAATTTCCATCATATGAATTTGATTCAAGTCTAATGTAAAAATTCTAATAGAAATTCTTTCTATTATTTCACTCTACCATGTCCATGGGCTTATGAACTTGACTCTCATGATCATCATAAGACTGCTCCTTATCTATCGAGATAGATAGATCTTCTATTGGTGCAATCCAATTTCTATAATGAACATGCTATAGCCAACATACACCTCAAGATTCTGAATGGCTAGGAGATCGAGTTATGGTGTAGTCAAACTATAACATCCTTAAGATGAACTATCGATGCACCTCAAATCAAAGAACAAAATACACCACTACAGCTTTAAGCCAGTCATCGATGAGAAGATAGACTTTCTTATGACTGCTCGAGGTGGTCACACTCAGTGCCCTCATTCTCTAACGAGTATCCATACTCTCGCTCCAATGTCTTTACACTATAGATTCAAGACTCATCTATTCTAAAGAAGTGATCGTACACTAACCTTTTAGATTAATCACCATCCCCATGATGATCCTACGATCGAGAGTATTTTATGAGTTAATAATGAAAATTCATATCTTAAATTTTTAACTCTTAAAAATTTGAACTATCATTATCATTAACTCAAGGGATGTATCACAGACACTTTCAAATACACACTATGATAGAAAATAAATTATTTTATTATTTATAGTTAAAATTATAATTTTATTCTTTGAAGTGTATTATACGTGTCAGCCAATCTGACTTCTAGGGCATACATGTCTAACAGTTTCTTGGCATAAAACTATATGATGGCAGGAAATAACTTAACTGAGCTCCATCCTTAAATAAAGTAAAAGACCTTTAGTTGTTTAAGATAGGAGGAGGGGAAAGGTCCTTTCAATGGCCCTTTTATGCCCTAATGCCTTTGCTAGGGATAGGAGGAGGATCTCATCTTAACAAAAATAAAAGCTAATCATGTCAGAAACAGGAGGAGAACCTCTTCCTGACACGTATCTAAGGGGTGAGGCCCTCAACAATCCTTTTGCGTTCCAATGACTTTGTTAGGGATAGGAGGAGGACCTCATCCTAACAAAGGTAAAAGCCGATCGTATTAGGAATAGGAAAAGAACCTCATCCTAATAGAAAAAAAATCAAATATATCAGAAACAGGAAGAGAATCTTATCCTGACATAAGAAAAAATCTTTAATATTTAAGAAGGAAGGATAATTTCATCCAAGCGAAAGTCATGATCAACCACAAATGGGATCAGCGGACCTCATCCAGACATGAAAGATGTGAATATCCAATTATGCAAACTAGAAAAAAACATATCCAAGGGCCATCATCATCAAAGAGTACATATGTTGTGACAAACTACAATCATTCTTGAAGGGTAGCTCTACAATTATGAATACAAAAAATAAAAGAGGGAGAAGAAGTCTCCGTCCAGTACGAAAAGCTTCTAAGTATAAACAAAAATGGCATGAAGGAGGGGAACAAGCCTGGTCACATGGTCTGGAGAGTTCTAATTCATACTCAGGAGGGATTCCATATTGGATTCTAATTAAAAAAAGGTTATCAGAGGATAAAAAATAAGAAATGATTTTGAGTATGAAGTTCGATCGGGTACATTCCTAAGTTCGATCTCTTCTTTGGAGTTAGGATTTTGGAAGGATAGACTAGAAGGGCTCCTAGAACCAGACGTCCACGAAGTTTCGAAATACATTTAAATCAGAGAGAACATGAAAAATCTCCAAAAAAGCAACCAAAAAAAAAAGAGGTTGTAAAACCTTATGGAAAGAGCGGCAAAACTTGTATGGAAGATTAAAAGGCCAAAAAATAAAGAAAAAGAAAAGAGAATGATGGAGGAATAATCTAGATCAATGGAAAGATATGGGAAGATGATCGGAATGATGGAATGTAGTCGAGAGAGACTCCGACGGTCAGAAGAGTCATAGGAGAGAAGGAACAATATGCCTAAAAAACATGAGGAGATGCTCAAGAGAGCAGGAACCAGTCGAACAAAGCGTTGATGGCCAAAAAAATTGATGAAAATGGTGAAATGCTCGAAGACAAAAAAGAACGAAGGAGTGAGGAGAAAGAGAAAGCACGGACAAAGATGAGATATTAGAAGGAAGAAGAAAGGCTTAATAGAAGGATGAAATCAAAGAAAGTTATGATCACAGGACCTCTTCAACCGATCCCAACCCGCCACGTGTCCCACTCATTCCTAGCGCCTAACAAAATAATAATTGCTTCGTACATGGGACTCCGTGCCAGATAAGTTTTCAAGAAAATTTATCCTTTCAGGTCATTTAGCATTAAACCTTGGTGCCAATTGAGAAAAGATGAAAGGTTTCATTCTCCGAGAGCGAAAAGCTGATAAAGAACTTTGACTACAGCAATTTTTCTATACTTTCTTCATTCAAAATTCGAATTTGAAAGTAGGAGGACAAGTATTAGGGGTAAAATAACCCCCGGCAAAGTTCTTAGCCACCGACGCCCATTCTGAAGAAATTTGTCGATCCTCCCAACAATAAGTCTATATTGCAAACTTGTCGAAGGCACATTAAAATCCAGCCAGACGATCTTGAATAGTAAAGAAAAACTATTATTTAATTAACCTTGCTTCTTAACTTAGAATGAATGACATGACCAAAGTTTCATCCTCTCCACCTTGATTGGTGATGAGTTTTGAAGATAGTTGAAGTTTTATATCGTGGACAATGCGCTCCTTCTAGCCAAACTCCTCTGGGCATACTCCTCCAGTCACGCTCCTCCTTACAGCGCTCCTTCCAGGTAAATTTTTCAGTCGTGCTCCTTCCAGGTAAATTTTTCAGTCGTGCTCCTTCTAGATAAACTCCTTTCATCATGCTTCTTTTGGATGAACTCCTTCCATCGTGCTCCTTTCAGACGAACTTCTTCTATCACGCTCCACCCGGCAGCACTCCCTCTAGTTGCGCCCCTCCTAGTAGTGCTCCTTCCAGTCGAACACTTTTTGGATGAACTCCTCCAACCGTACTTCTTCCAAATGAACTTCTCAAGTTGAGCTCCTTCCGAACGAACTTCTCTAGTTGCGCTCCTTCTGGTAGCGCTCTTTCTAGACAGACTCCTTTCGGATACACTCCTTTCAGTCATGCTTCCTTCGATTGAGGTTCTTTCATTCGAATATGTTTTAGGATGAGTTTCATCTAACCAGTCACAGACCTACTTAGTCCATGCTATGCCTGTCAACTAGAGCCATCCCAAAGAAACCTCATCAAATCATTTATTCATGACAATCACTCTACGAAGGATGGAACACAAAACTTCATATCTTAATTTAGGAGGCACCCACATATACATGATCTAGAAGGCTTTCGAACATCTTAAAGCCACTAGACATTACCCCCAATAGACCTTAACCGATCATAAGTTTACTGCATATACTGAAATCTTCATCCTACGTCCAAACTCTAACAAATGAATCTCAACCAACTATAAGTCGTGACAAATGACAACTTATCCTCCATAATAAACTTTATGTGGCCTAAGCGGCCCACTGTTAGATATATGTGCCCTAGAAGTCAGAATTGGCTGACACTTGTAATACATTTCTAGGGGCAAAATTATAATTTTGACTATAATCAATAAAATGGATTATTTCCATCACATATGTGTATTTAGTATCTATGATACATCCTTTGAGTTAATGGTAATGATAATTCATATTTTCAAGAGTTAAAAATTTAAGACATGAATAATCATTATTAACTCATAAAATACTCCCGACCATAGGATCATCATGAGGATGGTGATTGATCCCCGAAGATTGGTGTACAATCACTTCTCTTTAGTAGATGAGCCTTTAGTCTACGATGTGGAGACACCAGAGCAAGAGTATAGGTACTCGTTAGAGAACGAGGGCACTGAGCGTGACCACCTCGAGTAGTCATTAGGAAGTCTACCTTCTCGTCAATGACTGACTCGATGCTACAGTGGTGTGTCTGATTTTTTGATCTGAGGTGCATCGACAGTTCACCTTGAGGGTGTTATAGTTTGACTACACCATAACTCGATCTCCTAGCCATTCAGAATCCTAAGGTGTATGTTGGCTATAGCATGTTCATTGTAGGAACTGGATTGCATCAAGATGGAATCTATCTACCTCGGTGGTAGAGGAGCAGCCCTATAATGATCATAAGAATCAAGTCCAGAAGCCCATGGCCATGGTAGAGTGAAATAATAGAAAGAGTTTCTATTTAGATTTTTACATTGGACTTAAATCAAATGATTACATCATATGATAGAAACTAGGGTTTGACGAGTTCACCTTAATCCTAATCTGATCAGAGCTCAAGATAGAAGAACTTAATCATATAGGTAACTGCACAAAGAGGTTCACATTCAGCTCTGATGGGTTGCCACCATATACTGTTAGGTGTCACTAGTAGATTTTGGAAGCAATTAGAATGATTTAGATGATCGATCATTCTAGCTGTTCGAATCAAAAGAGTTCTAATCCATCGAAAGAAGTTTTGATAATGTCGATGATAGAAATCATGACATATCCCATTACCATACAGAACTGAACCTAATTGGGTCACACAAACAAGGGTTTGAATTTGATGATCATCAATTGAATTGATGCAGTTTAATTGATCTAAATGAGATTCAATTAGATTTAAGAAAATCATGCTAGCACTCGATTGAACCTAACGTTCTTCTTTTACTATCATAAATAGTTGTCCTGACTGAGCCAAATGAGTTTGTGCTTGATCAGAGGCCTTCACTTGGTCTGACTAGAGCCTGTCCAGATCAGAAAAGGGTTGTCTTATTTTATAAGATAATATCTGCCATTTTTGGTCATCTGCCATTTTTCATCCTTTGACTTTGGTCAAAAGTTGACCTTTGATTGGTCAAATATTGACCATTGACACTTTGACTTCTATCCACATGTCATGCACCTATTGGAGGGTTGGTGGGGGCTTATCCCCCTGCCAGATACTGGTAAGAAGGAGGGCGCATGCCAAAGGTGGTGTTCACCTAAGCTGGAGGCACCCAAGAGTTCCTGTTGGACAGGGACTCCATCTTCTTTTTAGATTCCAATTAGAATCCTCCTAAGAATCAACTTTGACTAGTCTTAGGTGCCATCTAAGGATGAATCCAAGGGACTCTATTCCCACCAATCAGATTTAGATCTGATTTCACAAAAAATTGTGATTGGTTGGGAAGAAAAGGAGTTGGATCATGCATAGTCTATAAATAAGACCCTACATCCAACTCAAAGAGATGAATAATTCTCCATGCCCAAGGCTGCCTCTCTCTTTCCTCCTCCATGCCAAGTCCATCATCTCCCTCTCCTCTCCATGCTCAAAGTAGTTTGGGATCTTAGTTGGGACAATCTAGGTGAGAGAAAGGCGACAGAAAGCTAGAAGGCTGCGCTGCTGCAAAGGACAACTACTGATCTTCGAAAGATATTTTGAAGATCCTCCAAATTAGATTCAGATCTAATTTTTAGAGATGTGATAGAGAAGAAAAGGATCTCTAGATCTAGCCAAAGTGGATACCGATAGAGGCCAGACACTTGCGTGGCTAGATCCAGAACCTTCCGCTGCTTACAGGATGATCAACGGATAATAGGATTACCCTACATCAAGGTAAATTAAATATGATTTAATTTATCTATATTTTATTTTAATTATTAAAATAATAAAATTAGATCTAAAACATTCTAGATCTAATTCAGATCAAAGAAAAAAATTTTAAAATATATCTCTTGATCCGATCAGATCTGAATGAACCTGATCCAAGAAATCAGGACTTTTCTTCAACTGGTGTCAGAGCCAAGGTTCTAAAGTGTTTAGATATGATTTTAAATTTATTTTAATTAAAAAATAAATAATTTTAGATATCACATAAGATGTGATCAGATCTGAAATTAAAAAAATTAAAATTAAATCATTTGGATCTAAGATTAGAAAATATGCATGACTAGTTCTAAAATAGAATAGTTCTATAGAATAGTCTTGCATGTTTATAATTTAATTTGATTAAATTATATTTTAAATCTATTTATTTACTATTTTTTATGATATTATAATTATTATAATAATATCTAAAAAATAGTAAATAAAAATTATTTAATTTTAACATCATATGAGATATGATTGATGCATGTCTAGACTAGTTGTAGAATAGTTCTACATAGTTGTCTAGATTAGAGTTTATTTTGATAAGATTAATTTAAATCTAATTTTTTAGATTATTATGAGATAATTTAGATCTAAAAATATGCATGATTCGATACATGAGATGTATGCAAAATATGCCATGATTAGATCTAATTTGTATATGAGATATATGATATAGATCTAAAACTATTTTGTAGTATTACATGTTCCTGATTAAGGCATTCCTCTTAGGCCGTTCGATCATAAGAACGAAGAAGGGTTTAAAGGCCCTCTCCTTCCATCCGATGGGGTGTTCTTATGATGTGTAGGGGTACTGCACGTTCATCCTTAATCAAAAATTCAAAACTTACTTTCTGCAAAATCCTAGATCCTGAAATCCTAGGATTTATTGTGCATATTTTATTTATGAACCCTACTTAATTAAAAATTAAGATTATGAAATATTAATTAGATCTAAAATTAAGAATTTCAGATCTAAGACATATTCATAATACTGGGTTCGGGCTTGGGTAGCTCAATTAGGTCTAAGTGGTTGATCAAATCGAATCAAGAGTTGGTTAGATGGGATCAACAATGCTTAAATTGACCAGCCTAATAGGATTAAGTCTGGGTCAAGATTGAGTCACGATCAAGCAAGACCTAATTAGGCTCAGAGGTTAGAGTCTAGGATTGTAGGCTAACCCAATTGATTCTGACTCAACAATTTGGTGTCTAAGATAAGTTTGGCACATACGACTGACTGGTTTTTAATTGAGAGCTACTCGACCTGAATGCGTTCTTGTACGAGTTAATGGCATATCCCTTCCATCGGTCTCACTTATCTGGCCATATCTATTGACTCAATTCTAATTTGAGATGGTCAATAATCCGAGCTAACCCATGTCACTAGGTTAGTCATAATTATTATGACTATCTAGTTTAATGAGATCTGAATCAATTTTTTCTAAGAAAAGATTAAGTCTGAGGTCTTCCACCATTATAGATATGTGGGCTCTTTCCGAGATTGATTATTCTCGACTGGATACAGTGGCTCAGTTGCACCAAAAAGATGCAACCATGTCTATTAGGCATTGGATGCTATGGGCTGGAGGATGAGTTGGGCTCAATATTTCGGATACGGTGAGAGACTCAATTAGAAATTCAATCTGTGCAAATGGTGGGTCTGACTTAACTAAGGAGTGGATCAATATTTTGGATACGATGAGATTCATGAATTAGAGACCAAGTTTGGGTGCACCATGATTAGAGAATCATTGAACAAGAGTTGTTCACTCATTGGCTAACCCATCACCAATAACTGTTAGGTGAGGTGATGAGTCAGTTGGTGAGACCGCACCACCCACTAGAAATCATTAATCGTGAAGATTTTTGCATCTCTACAGAGAAAGTGTAGGGATCCGAGAAAATAGTGAAAGCTAATTTATTTAAAAATAAAATCCCTAAATAAATTGGTTAAGTCATAATTATAGTATCTAACTAGAATCTTTGACTCTCTACAGAAAAATATCTGCATCCAATTCATTAGCACGTATCCTGGACACACATAGACTGACCGGATCTAATTATAAAGATTGGCTCAGAAACTACAAAATCATTTTGGGTTTTGAGAAGTTAACCCATGTATTGGATCAGGATCCTTCCACCTTACCAGTCCGTCCATCTGTTGAATAGGGAGCGTCTCTGAAAAAATGGATAGACGAAGATAATAAGGCCAGATATTACATATTGGACTCGATGTCTGATGAGCTCCAGCGCCAACATGAAGATATCAAGACTGCTCCCCAAATATTGGCTCACCTGCAAGAGATGTTTGATGAACAGAGTCGCACAGCCAAGTATCAAGTTACAAAATAATTTTTTAAGGCTAAGATGCATGATGGGTAGTCGTCCAAGATCACCATCTAATGATGATCAAGGACTTGGAAAAGCTTGAGAAGCTCGGTGTGAAGTTAGACTTGGATTTGCAGAATAATGTTATTCTGCAATCCTTGACTGATGCATATGAGCAATTCATCATGAATTACCACATGCATAAACTTCAAAATTTTTTGGCCGAATTAATGAACATGCTGGTCACCACTGAGCTTTCTATGGAAGGTTCTTAAGGCTCAGTTCTTGCTATGGAATGAACTTTTTTCAAAAAAAAGTCTTCTAAAAAGAAAAAGAAGTCTGCAAAAAAATAAAAGATGGAAGAAGGAAAGAAGAAGAAGGCAAAGTCGAAGAAAAAGACCGCTGACAAAGAAGAGTGTTTCCATTGCAACAGCGATGGCCACTAGAAGCAGAACTGCCCTACTTACCTGGCCACCCTGAAGAACAAGAAGGAAGGTCCTTCTGGAGGTATGCTCGTTATTGAGTCTAACCTTACGGTTTCTTCTACATCCAATTGGGTGCTTGACTCTGGTTCTAGTGCTCATCTGTGCACTTCCATGTAGGATCTTGAGGATAGCAGGAGGCTGAGGGATGGAGAAATGATCCTACGTGTCGAAAATGGAGCAAGAGTTGTTGCAGTGGCAGTGAAAACATATCCTCTTTGATTACCATCTGGTTTAGACTTAGTTTTGAAAGACTGTTATTATGTGCCTGTAGCTAGCAGGAATTTGATTTCTGTTTCATGCTTAGCACTAGAAGACTATGTGATTACCTTCTTTAAGGATCATTGTAATAATTTTTATGAAAGAAATAAAATTGCAAATTATTTTCTTATTAACAGCCTTTATCAGCTACATATTGATGTATCTGTTCTAATTATCGAGCAAAACATGAATGCTAAACGACCTAGGGATAGTCCAAATGATAGGTATCTATGGCACCTGAGATTAGGTCATATAGCAAAAGATAGGATCAACAAATTGAAGAAAAATAGGCTATTGAGTTCATTGACTTTCGAGTCATATCCAACTTATGAATCTTGTCTTCAAGGCAAAATGACTAAACTTTCTTTTGTTGGACATGGAGAAAGGGCCACAGATCTCCTTGCCCTAGTACATACTGATGTGTGTAGCCCATTTGATGTGCCGGTTAGAGATAATTTTATCTACTTCATTATCTTTACCGATGATCTATCTAGGTATGGGTATGTGTATCTTATGAGATACAAGTCTGAAGCTTTTGAAAAGTTCAAAGAATTCAGACATGAAGTAGAAAAATAAACTGAAAAATCCATTAAGGTTCTTCGATCAGATCGAGGAGGTGAATACCTTAGCCAAAAATTTCTAGACTATCTCAAGAAAAATGGCATAGTCTCTCAATGGACTCCACCAGAAACACCTCAACTCAATGAAATTTTAGAACAAAGAAATTGGACTCTATTGGATATGGTCCAATCCATGATGAGCTTCACAGACCTTCCTAATTTTTTTTGGGATACTCATTATTAACTTCAATTTATCTACTGAATAGGGTTCCCTCTAAAACCATTTCTATCACACCGTATGAGATATGGCACAGTAAGAAACCAAGTCTGAGTCATCTCAGAATTTGGGATTGTCCAGCTCATGTCAAAAGACAACAAGCAGATAAGTTAGAGTTTAGGTCCTTCAGAGTTCGATTCATAGGATATCTTAAAGAGTCATTAGGATAATATTTCTACATTTCAGAAGATCATAATGTGATTATGAGTCGACATGCCATCTTTCTTAAAAAATAGTTTATTCAAGATAGCGGCATTGAAAAGCAGATTAAGCTTGATGAGAAAGTCTCATAAGTACAACGAGCTAAGGACCAATTGAAACTAAATCAGGTTGAGCCAATAAGAACACTACCTCCTCCACCTCATAGATCGGAAAGAGTTTTTCGTCCCTCTGAAAGATACTTAGGTATTATTTTAGAGAAAGTAGAGAAAATATTCCTCGTAGGTAATGGTGCTCATGGTGATGATCCCAAAATCTACAATGAGATGATATCAGATATCGACTCCGAGAAATGGCTAGAGGCAATACAGTCAGAAATTGACTCGATGCACTCAAACCAAGTCTGAACCTTGGTAGATCCATCAGAAAGTATAGTACCTATTGGGTGTAAATGGATCTTCAAGAGAAAGATTGGTGTAGATAGAAATGTTGAGACATTCAAGGCTAGACTAGTGGCAAAAGATTATAGCCAATGCGAAGGCATTGACTATTAGGATATCTTTTCTCCAGTGGCTATGCTAAAATTCATCCGCACATTGCTTGCCATTGCAGCCTATTTTGATTATGAAATATGATAAATGGACGTGAAAATAGCATTCTTAAATGGATATCTTGAGGAAGATATCTATATGGAATAGCCGCTAGGTTTCACATCTAGTGATACTGATCACAAGATTTGCAAGCAGCAAAGGTCCATATATGAACTTAAGCAAGCATCTCGGAGCTAGAACACTCATTTCAATGATGTGACCAAAATATTTGATTTTATCAAAAATGAAGAGGAACCGTGTGTCTTCAAAAAGATCAGTGAGAGCGCTGTTGTCTTCCTCGTATTGTACGTGGATGACATCCTCCTTATTGGGAATGATATTCCAATGTTGACGATAGTCAAAATATGGTTGTCTAAGGAATTCTCCATAAAAGACCTAGGTGAAGCATCCTCTATTCTAGAAATTAAGATCTATAGGGATAGACCAAATAGGATGCTAGAACTTTCACAGAAGATGTACATAAAGAAAGTACTAAAAAGGTTTAGTATGGAAAACTCTAAGAGGGGATTAATATCCTTCAGACATGATATTCATCTTTCCAAGAAGATGTACCCTAGCACACCTGAGGAAATAAAATACATGAGCAAGATCCCTTATGCTTCTGCAATAGAAGCCTCATGTATGCCATGCTATGTACATGACCTGATATAGCCCATGCTATGAGTGTCACAAGCAGATATCAGTCAAATTCAGATGAAGAATATTGAACTTCTATGAAATGTATCCTTAAGTACTTAAGAAGAACTAAGGATATGATGTTGGTCTTTGGTAATGGAGAACTCCAAATCCAAGAATACACAGACTCGAATTTCATGTCCGATATAGATGATTGAAAGTCGACATCTGGGAGTCTGTTTATGTGCAATTATGGTGCTGTTAGCTAGAAGAGTTCCAAACAAATCATGATAGCAGATTCCACCATGGAAGCAGAATATATCGCTGCATCAGAGGCTGTGAAGGAAGCATTCTAGTATAAGAAGTTTGCTGCAGAAATCGAAGTAATGCGATCAGATGTCATTCCTCTGTACTGCAATAATAATGGTGCCATAACCCTTGCTAAGGAACCGAGGTCTCATCAAAAATCTAAGTATATTGAGCGGCGATACCACCTCATCCATAATTACCTCAAGAAGTATTACGTCGAGGTTAAGAGAGTCAATTCCATAGATAATACGGCAGACCCACTTACAAAGCCATTGGGACAATAAAAGATCGAAGCTTACCTAGAGAAGATGAGACTTAGACTTATAGCCAATTGGCTTTAGGACAAGTGGAAGATTGTTGGATATATATGCCCTAGAAGTCAGAATTGGCTGACACTTGTAATACACTTCTAAGGGCAAAATTATAATTTTAACTATAATCAATAAAATGGATTATTTTCTATCACATATGTGTATTTAGTGTCTGTGATACATCCTTTGAGTTAATGGTAATGATAATTCATATTTTCAAGAGTTGAAAATTTAAGACATAAATAATCATTATTAACTCATAAAATGCTTTCGATCATAGGATCATCACGAGGATGATGATTGATCTGAAACGTTGGTGTACAATTGCTTCTCTTTAGTAGATGAGTCTTGAGTCTACGATGTGGAGATACCAGAGCGAGAGTACAGGTACTCGTTAGAGAACGAGGGCACTGAGCATGACCACCTCGAGTAGTCATTAGGAAGTCTATCTTCTCGTCAATGACTGACTCGATGCTGCAGTGGTGTGTCTGGTTCTTTGACCTGAGGTGCATCGATAGTTCATCTTGAGAGTGTTATAGTTTGACTACACCATAACTCGATCTCCTAGCCATTCGAAATCTTGAGGTGTATGTTGGCTATAGCATGTTCATTGTAGGAACTAGATTGTATCAAGATGGAATCTATCTACCTCGGTGGTAGAGGAGCAGCTCTATGATGATCATAAGAATCAAGTTTAGAAGCCCATGGCCATGGCAGAGTGAAATAATAGAAAGAGTTTCTATTTAGGTTTTTACATCGGACTTGAATCAAATGATTATATCATATGATAGAAACTAGGGTTTGACGAGTTCACCTTAATCCTAATCTGATCGGGGCTCAAGATAGAAGAACTTAATCACACAGATAGCTACACCAAGAGGTTCGCATTCAGCTCTGATGGGTTGCCACCATATACTGCTAGGTATCACTGGTGGATTTTGGGAGTAATTAGAATAATTTAGATGATCGATCATTCTAGCTGTTCGAATCAGAAGAGTTCTGATCCATCGAAAGGAGTTTCGATGATGTCGATGATAGAGATCATGATATATCCCATTATCATATAGAACTGAACCTAACTGGATCACACAAATAAGAGTTTGAATCTAGTGATCATCAATTGAACTGATCCAGTTCAATTGATCTGAATGAGATTCAATTAGGTTCAAAAAAATCATGCTAGCACTCGATTGAACCTAACGTTCTTCTTTTACTATCATAAATAGTTGTCCTGACTAAGCCAAAGGAGTTTGAGCTCAATCAGAGGCCTTCACTTGGTCTGACTGGAGCCTATCCAGGTCAAAAAAGGGTTGTCTTATTTTGTAAGATAATACCTATCATTTTTGGTCACCTACCATTTTTCATCCTTTGACTTTGGTCAAAAGTTGACCTTTAACTAGTCAAATGTTGACCATTGATACTTTGACTTCTGTCCACATGTCACGCACCTATTGAAGAGCTGGTGGGAGCTTGTCCCCCTGCCAGATACTGGCAAGGAGGAGGGTGCATGCCAAGGATGGCGTGCGCCCAAGCTGGAGGCACCCAGGAGTTCCTGTTGGACAGGGACTCCATCTTCATTTTAGATTCCAATTAGACTCCTCCTAAGAACCAACTTTGACTGATCTTAGGCTAAGGATGAATCCAAGGGACTCTATTTTTATCAATCAGATTTAGATCTGATTTCACAAAGGATTGTGATTGGTTGGGAAAGAAAAGAGTTGGATCATGCATAGTCTATAAATAAGACCCTGCGCCCAACTCAAAGAGATGAATAATTCTCCACACCCAAGGCTGCCTCTCTCTTCCTCCTCCATGCCAAGTCCATCATCTCCCTCTCCTCTCCATGCCCAAAGTAGTTTGGGATCTTAGTTGATGCAATCTAGGCGAGAGAAAGGCGACAGAAAGCTAGAAGGCTGCACTGCTACAAAGGACAACTGCTGATCTTCGAAAGATATTTTGAAGATTCTCCAAATGAGATTCAAATCTAATTTTTAGAGACATGATAGAGAAGAAGAGGATCTTCAGATCCTGTCCGAGTGGATATCGATAGAGGTCAGGCACTTATGTGGCTAGATCCAGAACCTTCCGTTGCTTACAGGATCATCAACGGGTAATAGGATTATCCTACATCAAGGTAAATTAAATATGATTTAATTTATCTATATTTTATTTTAATTATTAAAATAATAGAATCAGATCTGAAATATTTCAGATCTGATTTGGATCAAAGAAAAAAATTTTAAAATATATCTCTTGATCCGATCAGATCTGAACGAACCTGATTTAGAAAATCAGAATTTTCCTTCACCCACTATCAGATGGTTATGACTATCATCATCAGTTTGTTGTACACTCCGTCTGTAAAAAGAATTCTCGAGATATATTTTTCTCTAAGCTTTCTTCTCCTTCTCATTACTCTGCTTCTCAGTTTTTTTGAGCACTCCATTCTAGTTGGCCAAAAAACTGATTTTAGTATCGGAGGGTCCTGCCAGAGCCATCCATCTTTGGTTAGAATTTTATTCTGTAGGTCTAATCGACGGCCTCATCTTTCCAACTTGAGCTGCCTCCAACATCCTTACAGATTTTTGCATCAACAAATATCAATATGTTTATTTGCAAAAAAAGATTTGGGATAAACTTGAAGTGACCTATAAGTGTACAAGTCAAGTCAAAGAATCTAAAATAAATTTATTAATTCATAAATATGAGTTGTTTAAAATAAAATCTTATGAGATAATAAGTGATATATTTATAAAATTTATTAAAATTATAAATTTATTAAAGAGTCTTGGAAAAGACTATTCTAATAGTGATCTCATATGCAAAATTCTTAGATTCTTATCAAATACTTAGAAAGCAAGAGTAACAACAATCCAAGAAGCCAAGGACCTCAGCTAGCTTACTCTAGAAGAGTTAATCAGATCGCTCGTGATACATGAACTCAATATGAACCAAAGCATGAAGAAAGAAGACATGAAGAAGAGAATCCTTACACTCAAGTCATCGACTATTGAAGAAAGTTCAAATGATTCAATCGAAGATTCAGAAGATGATAAAAAAATGATGATGATTATAAGGTTTATGAGATTCATGAGAAAAAAAAAATTTTGAACCAAGAAGAGAAAAAAAGAAAAAAATAATTTAAAAAATATAGAAAGGACTACCCTCCATTGAGAAAAAATTTAATGAAATTAAGAAAAAAAATTATATTGGCTAATTAAAGAAGTAGTGAGGGCTCAAATTCAGAAGAAGAGTCATCCTCAAGTGAAGAAGAGACAAACCTATGCTTGATAGCTCACAATGAAGAGATAAGCTTAAATCAATCTAATAATTTTATTTTTAATAAATTTTATAATATATATTATTTAAATTATTAAATAATTTTAAAAGGTTATTTAAAAGAAATAAAGAGCTTAAAAAAAATCAAGATTTAAGTGAAGATAAAGATAGATTAAAAGAAGATAAGAAAGATTTACAAACTAACAAGATAACTTAATTAAACAAAATGAGAGTTTACAAAAAAAGTAGATAGATTAAAATTCATAGTAAATAAAATAAATAAATTAAAATTAATTATAGATAAATTCTTCATTAGTTCATAAAATTTATATATGTCAATGGATAAACAACATATGACATCTAAAGCCAACTCCTTTGCAAAACTAAGATCTTCAAAAAAATTTATTGATAAATATCATTTTGATAAAAAATTTATTATATACTTTAAATGCAACAAAGCTAGACATAAATCATTTGATTGTTAGGCTAATACATATAAGAACATAAGGATCAAGCATATTTGGATTCCAAAAGAAACTATTGATACTAACCTTAAAAGATCCAAGTTAGCTTGAGTACCAAAATATACTTGATCTTTATGAGTGTAGATGTGCTTGACATCCCTCATATTTAAAAAAAAATGGCACCTTAATTATGGATGCTCAAGGCACAAAATGGAAGATGGAGTTAAAATTCTTGGAGATAAATTGATCTTGGTAAATTGATAATTACTCCTACCATTCAATTAGAAAGTATATTGAAACATTGATGCATGATTTGAGTATTAGCCAATTACATGTTAAATGATTCAATATTTTATCTTGTTGATTTTCATGATATTATTTTGATTGACTATTATGATTGAGTATTATGATTAAAATATATTGAGTAAAACTAATTGATAAACTTTCATGATTAGAGTTTGAGAATAATTTAAAATAATGATATATTTGTTTGATAAGCTGAATGTCTTAAAAAAAATATTTTCAAACTTAATTGGTATCTTGAAATATAATAAATACTTATAATGACAATAAGGGATAGAAAATTTGATAAATAGAGAAAATAAATTTAACATATTAAATTACATCAAAATTTTATCATAATATAATATTTTTTATAATATGATATTAATTTAGTTATGAGAAATAAAATTCAATGAGGATAAGAATTGATTCTGTTGTACCAAGAGTAAGTAAGAAATAAAACTAAGAAATTTAGTATATAGTAAGAAGGAGCAAATTTTAAATAAAAATTAAACTTAATTGATTATAATATTAAAAAAAAGCTTAATAGTTTTGGATTGTTAAAGAAAAATTTATTTTATTGATTTTATTGATTATCTTCTTTTGAGTTATCCTTTTTGATGCTATCAAAAAAGAAAAAAGTTATTGTTAAGCATATACTTGACTTTAACTAGAATAAAGTATATTTTTATTGTTTAGCAGTTTCATACATTTTAAATGTATAATTCTTTAGAAACTTATTATATATTATCTTGCATATATTCAAAAATTATTATCATCAAAAAGAAAAAGATTGTTGACCTAAAAATTAATTTTGATGGTAACACAGAGTTTTAAGTATAAGTTATAAAGTCTAACTTTATTTTTGAGAATGCATAGTTTAAATTCCAAGTGGTCACCTTATTTCAAGTAATTTTTATCAATTAAATAGAATACCACCACTCAAGAGGTATTTGAAGAAAATCTAAACTAAATATATTTTAAAAAAAGGTTAATGAGGATTAAAATCAAATAAATAAGACAAGTCTAGCCTATAAATAAAATTGAAGAAGAAGGACTGCTAAAAACTTTATAGCATGTTTGACACATAATTTGAGTTGACCTAGATTCAGCTTAGTTAGCAAAGATAGAGTCTCATCAATTTAGTCAGAAAGTTAATCGACTCAGTTTCAAAGAACAGCAGCATGACAGAAAGTACAAAAATGATAAATTTCAAGATTCAGAGGACTTAGTCAACTCAAATAAAGTTAGTTGATTAAGACTTTGTCGACTCAAAAAAAGTTAGTCAACTAAGCTTACTGTAATGGCTAATTTTCATATTTATAGTCTTTTTGTCCCATACACCTTCCAACAGCTATTTTCATATCTCAATGACTAGATTACTTTCTGAAGACCTTCTAGATGACTTAAAATGGTGAAAAATATTAAGAATACATAAGAAAAACTTTGGAGCATTGGAAAGAAGCTTTTGAAGAGTTTATTAAGTATTTATTGAGAAAGCCAAGAGAGTGAGCTGAAAAAGAAGATAAGAAGTTATTTTTAAATTTATCCTTTATCCTTCTACTACAAATCATCCTCAAACAAATGAAAGCAAGAGTGAATTAAAGTGAGAAAGTGATCAAGTCAAGAATCAAGGAGTCTCACCATCACTCAAGAATTCAAGAAGTCAAGTGATCAACTATCATCATTCGAATTTTTTTTGATTCTTCAAAAAAATTTATTTTTTTAAATTTAATCTTTTGTATTCATGTTTTAGGTTTATTGTATTTCAAGTTTCTTTAAAAAAAAACTTGGGTTGGTTCAAGCCTTAAGTTGGATAAAAAGATTTTGATTGGTGATTCTATTTAAAAATCAATCAAAGTTGATTGTTAGTTCAGAGAAAAATAATCATTTATGAGATTTTGATTGGTGATTTGAAAAAAATTAACTAAATTGATTGTGAGTCCAAAAAATAATCTTATACGATTTTAGTTGATGAGCTAGAAAAAATCAACTGGATCTGATTGTGAGCCTAAAAAATAATTGAACTATAATTCTAATTGTGAATTATTGTTGAATTCCTAAGTGGTTTACTTAGGAAGTAGACGTAGCTGCTGAATTTGGCACCGAACCACTATAAAAGCTTGATCTTTGTGTTTGTATAGTTTCATTTCTATGGTTCTTCATCTATACTTATATTTTACTTTATCTTACCAAGCACATAGCATTGAAATTGAGCATAATCAAAGTTTAAATTTTGAAAAACCCAATTCATCCATCCCTTTTAGGTAGCCATACTTGAGTAATAATTCGATATGAGATTTCATACTTTATGCTTATTACTATTTTTAAATTATATTAATATATTAGTGTGGATATGCGGAGATTCTTACGAGACTATAAAGCTCATCTCTTCATTTCTCTTTTTCTTTTCAAAGTTGCAAGATGTTTATAATTGGCTATACTTTGGTTTGCTAGTGCATGGATGAATAGATAAAGCATTATTGATAGCTGATTGAATAATTGAAGGAATTGAAGTTGTAGTTGCATGGATTTTGTTAATTATTATAAAATGAGATAATTATTATTTATGGGTATTGAGATTGTATCGAATTTTAAAACTTTACATGATCTCCAAAGTATTACTCTAGGATTCATGTAGCTGTATCGTATGGCCAACCTAGATACTAAATTTAAGGTGTGGCAACAAAAGAGGATCGATCATTCTTTCATGTAGAATATACAACCCAAAACCCTCCCTGCATATCCCATTATCCCATTGTCTGCTAATATACTTGAGTTTCTCTCTCATTTTTATTACTCTTCTGGTGATTTGATCTTGGGCATACCACCCTATCAAAGTAACATCCGCTAGCTCACTCTCTTGATGGTGCTGACTTTTCTCGGGCCGGCACCTTTTCTTTTTTTCATCTCTATTTCCCTAGTTTAATTAAATGGGAGATGGATCTCTATCAAGGAAGAATAAATAGTTTCATAATATTTTCACATAATTCCTTTATTTGGAGTTCATGGAGCGGGGGGGGGGGGGGGGGGGAGAGAGAGAGAGAGAGATGATATTAATGAAAATCAACTATTAAAACTAGATGAACGTTCGAGAGTTGCTACTAAAAAAATATTTTTTATTTCAAAGATCGAATTTTTGGAGTGCTTGATGAAAGAGAATATCCAAACCCTTCTACTTTCCTTTTCTGAATCTACTAAATCTAAAATGCAATCAACAAAACAAGGTCACATAGCTCTTTGCACATCACGGACGGTGCAACCCCATGCACACTACCTGCGGTGATTGGCTTACGCATGAAGCTAGAGCACGATGTTTGAAAAAAAAAAATTTCTTTCGGTCCTGCACATGAGCCAATCACCACAGACAATGTACGTGGGCTGCACCGCCCGTGATGCACAAAGTATTTCCCTACATTTTAGTAATAGTTGATCATGATGATGGATAACTATCAAATAAGATATGGGAAGTCACACCAGATTGCATGACATACACATGGGTCAGCATTTAACGTTAAATAATTATCATAGAAAGGTATTATCATAGAAAACAGATGCCCTTTATATGGCAATAATCCAGAAATCATGGATCATCTCCTTTTGTGGTATGAGTTTTCACAGATTTTCTGGTCTTCCATTCTTTCCAAGTTCAATCTCTTGGAGCTTCCAACCTCCGTTACTCATGTTTGGAATTCTTGGAGAAACTCACAACCTATATGGATAAGGTTCTCAGCTTTTAAAAGCCTAATCATCATTGGTGTGGTGCTTATGGAAAGAACGCAACTCGCACGTCTTTTGCTTCAGCGCCACTATGCTACTGATGGTTGCCAAGCATGCAGCATTCATGCTGAAGGGCTGGGCATCAACCATCAACGACCAAAACATATGCCATTTGGTTACTGATCTTTAGTGGCATAGCCAGGATTTTCATCTTGAAGGTTCAATATATAAATTAAAATAAATAAATAAGTAAATAAAAATAAATTTAATAACATTACATTAAGTAAAAATGAACTTGGGACGTGGAGATAGAGAAAAAAAAAAAAGAAAAATATTATATATATACATACATACATACATACATATATATAATTCTTTGGATACTAAAGATAATATTTACATATATTTCAAGAAATTGCACCAAAACTTGGGGGTTCAATTGAACCCCCAAGTCAACGTGTGGCTCCGCCCCTGCTGATTTTGATCACCTTATGGCTCATCAACGAAGTTTAACAGAAATTTTTGATATTAGCAGGCCCTATCAGATGCCACATAGATGTTATCAGGTCTCTTCTTCAGGTCCTTACAGGTACCAGGTTCTTCAAGTTTCATCATGTTTCAGGTATCTTTAGAAATTGACAAGTTTCGGGCGCCAACCTGAAACCAAAAGAAGTTAACAAGTTTCAGGGCCTTTCAGAAGTTAGCAGGTCCTTATAGATTTAGACATATACAGATTTTTTATAAGCTCTCTTACTCTCCATGTTTGAAATCTAGCATCTAATGCGATAGCTACATGCAAAATGAACTTATTGTTGAGTCTGGGAAAGTGCCCTGCTGTTTGTATCTTACCTAATGTTATCTAAGTGGTCCCATTCCTTGTATCCTCCTAATATGATTTTAATAATATTTACTTGGGAGAAGAATCTTTCTTCCACCTATTTCTCAAAAAGAAAAAAAGAAATGCATTTAACGTTAAATAGACATCTATCGGATGATGTGGCGGCAAATGTTTGCAGTGCAAAATTTATGCATGCAGATCCTCTACTGTGTACGTGACGCACCGCACGGTGCATCATGTAGATAGCTGCACGCGACCACATAAGACATGCATTGTACGGTATATATCCGTACGTAATCGTCCATCCGGAGCGCTGCTCCTCTCCGCTAAACGCTCCATCTTCTGACCCTCTCCCAAGCATATGTGTTTGCCTTGACGCCTCAATGTAAGAAGAAAAAGTGGGGAATTGAACATTCCACTCCGTCTCCCGATTCGTCGAGGCTTAGAGAGTGGAGGTCTTTCAAACTTAAGAGGGTGTCAGCATCATTGTAGCCAGAGAGGCCCCTGCGAGCAAGGTTGAGGTTGGTTATGGTGCCTTTATGGGAGCAAATGACGCCAGTCCACTCGGGCTTGGACTTGTAGGGATGGGAGGAATTGTTGGAGCTCCACAAGGAGAGGGTAGTGGCGTTGGTGAACGATTGCTTGTGAAGGAGGAGGGCATTGACTTGGAATACGTGGCTAAGTTGGCAGAGACCAGGGGGAGGAAGAGGAGGAGGAGAACGGAAGGAAGGAGAGGGCAGTAGCCATGGATGGGAGGGCAGATTGGGGGCTGCCCTTTTTTTTTTTTGTTTTTTTTTTTTTTTTTGATAGAAAAGGGAGGGGGATCCGTCCAAAATTTATTTCAAAGGAAGGGTTTTACGTAGACAGCCCACCAGAGACCATGCTTAGATGTGGACTATGCTGGTAGGAGACAGTTTTTTTTTACTTTTGATTTTTCTTGTTGTTCACTTTTTTTGATGATGGGAGGAGGAAGGAATATATGGTGAAAAATAATTGGCTCAATGCATAGCTGGGCTGGTACAGAAGTTAGGATATAATTTTTCCGCGGCGTAGGATACCTGGTCGGAGTCAATGTCCTAAAAGGAAAAAAAAAAAAAAAAAAGTAAGTTTCCTTAAAGACTACGTCAGCCTGCACGAAAGAAAAAAATAGAAAAAGACTGCGCACGTTAACGCAATAACTTCCGAGGGAAGATGAAACTTCGCGTCAGCTGTTGATTAGTGCTAGTTTTGCATTTTAAAAAATTTTGCGTCAGCTAGAAGGTTCCAAACAATTCGAGTCAGTCCTCATTGTGATCGAAAGGAAGACGAAACTCCCTATAAATTCCTTCCCGGTGCATCAAGAAACCTAACATCCTATAAAAACTCAGCGTCCCATGCTACCAGTCCATCAGGTTAATGAATCCGAAAGCACCTGGAACAACCTGACATGGAACAATTCTTAGCGCAACCGAGAAGGAATATGTTCAGCTTTCTACCAAAACTTGGCTTCGTCTTTCTCACCTTCAGTGTGGCAACCTCTATCTACCATTCGCATGGCGACCCAGGCGTGCTGGCTTTCGTGATCTCATCCTACGTCAACCTTCTGCTCCTCTTTTGGTGCCTGGACAGGTTTGAGAAGCTGGGCCCGAATAGCCCACCCGAAAAGCGGGAGAGGCTAAAGGTGGCCATCTGGGTGCTGACCACCGCCCTCAACCTGGCGTTAGCGTGGCGGATCTCGGATGTGATGCCATGGGCCTTGGCAGTGGCCGCATGGAGCATGGCTGCTTTTGTTGCCGTAGTCGGGTTTTATGTCTTCTTCATCTACGAAGATCAAACGAAGTAGCTTCCAAGATCATAAGCTTTAGATACTAGTTCCCCTTATGTTGCATGTGTGTGTGTGCAAGAAGCACATTGATATAATGTTTTATTTGCTGGGCGTGTGAAATTGTATATTTATATAATGTTATCTTATTTATGTAATTAATTAAGTATGTGAAATTAATATGATGGTGTTTTCTGTGTGAAATGGTAAGGGAAACACGACTAGGGTTGCATGTTCATGTCTAAGAAGTATGTTGATAGTTTTATTTGATCTTCAAATATACAAGTTAGTTAATAAGCACTAAACCACTCCGCTACACAATTCAACCTTTTTACAATGATAGTTTATTTACTTAATTCTCAATCATGCCTAGTTATGTGGTATATATTATGATATTAAATATTTTGATAATAGTTTTATTTGTGGAATATTAATCTTTTATCTTGTTAAAAATAAAAAGAAATATATGTCATTTTATTCTTTGTGATATTTAAAATTGATAAGTCGTGGTTATCTTTTATATATGTTGCAACTAAATAGAAACAGTAGTATTTAATATATGTAGAAAATTTATTAATATTTTATAATTTATATTTTTAAATTATTTTTTAAAAATTTATTAAATAATTATAATTTATTAATATTTAATGTAAATTATAATTTACATTTCGAGGGCCGCTCCTCTCTATCAAGTCTCCATCGAACGCTCCAGCCTCCGGCCCTCCCCCGAGCATTTGCCTGTCTAGCTACCTCGACGTAAGACAAAAACAGAGGGAAGCAAATGCTCCATCCAATCATGATTGTTCAAGCTTAAGAGAGCAAAGGCCTTTTACAGTTAAGAGGGTCTCGGCATTTTGTGGCCAGAGAGGCCCATGCAAGCAAGGTTGAGGCTGGTAACGGTGCCTTTGTGGGAGCAGATGACGCCAACAAACTCGGGCCTGGACTTGTAGGGGTGCGAGGAATTACCGGTGCTCAAGGAATAGCGGTCAGGGACATTGGTGAAGGCTTGCTTGACGAGTAGGAGGGCATTGACCTCAGATATTGTGGCCAGCTCTAGCAGCATAGAGTCGGAGGAGACAACGAGAGAGAGGGAGGAGTAGGCGAGGAGGGTAAAGGTAGTAGAGACATGAGCCTGAAAACAGGACGAGACATACCCGTCGGGCTCGTATAGCATCTCTTATACTTTGATTTTATGAGCTATTCCCGTGCCAAAATGATGTGACTGCATGTATCAAAAAGAAAAAAATTATAAATATATGCTGAAAAATAATTAATTTTTTTTAAAAATTTTTCTTGCTGTTTTTCAACATGATGATGGAGATATTATTGGTTAGAATGGTTTTACCATGTACATCTTAGAAACTAGTACACTGTTTAAGAAATTAAACTTTTATCTATTCAAAACAGTAAAAATTGTTAACTGATCAATTATGGTTTACAGTAAAATTTTTTTATTTAAAATTTTTAATCAAATTTAAGTAATAATATATATTTTTTTAATAATAGATGATGTTTTGATTTGTTATTGGATATGTGCTGAAAAATACTTGGTTTGATGTATAATTGAGCTGATACGGGAGGTAGAATACAATTCCTCCACCGCGTTGGATGCTTGCTTGATAGCCGAAGTCCTCGAAAAAAAACAAAAATGTTTGCTTGTAGACTACTTATCTGCTGAAAGTAATATTAAAAAAAAAAGAAAAAGGTCAAGGCAATAGCTTGTAAAATGAGGTGCAAGTTCGCGCCATCCGTTTAGTCAGTCTTATCCTTATATCCGGAAGGAACCACGCATGTATATTACCGTGTGCGCGCGCGCGTATATATATATATATATATATATATATATATATATATATAAAAATCAAGACAATAGCTTGTAAAATAAGGTGCAACCTCACGACAGCAGTTTATTCAATCTTATCTTTGACAAATATTTTATACAGCAGTTTAGTCAATCTTATCTTTGACAAATATTTTATGCATCATATACAATATAATAAAATTGACATAAAGCATATTACCCAATTATATTAAACTATATAATCATCACTTTTTAATATATATTTAATAATTATAATTTTTTTAATTAAAATTTTAAATAATTAAAATATTTCTTTTCTTCTGAAAAAATTATCACATCTCGTGGATATATTATGACATCCTATGATAAAATTATAATATCATGTCATAATTTTTTTAAAAAAATTATAAAAAGAGAAGGATATTTTTGTTATTAAAAATTTATAAAATTTTTAAATGATGAGAATATTTTTTAAATCCTATGACATCTTACACATAGAAAATTATAATTTGATCATAGGATATCATGCCACAGGATTCATAATTTTTTCGAAAGAAAATCGATATTTTTATTATTTAAAATTTTAAATGAAAAAGTAAAGCTACGGACATTAAATGTGCGTTGAAAAATAATGGTTACGATGGAATGATGTATTTTTTCTACACCAGATGTAGTATATAAAAAATTTCTCCTTATCTTTATATATATATATATATATATGTGTGTAAACTTTTATACATAAATATCACTTTTATACATAAATATCCAATTCAAAGTCCTAGCCATCTAAGATTCCCTGTTTGGCCACTTCAACCTCCCGCTCCTTCCTTATTCGAATGCTCGAAGCCTCCACATGATTGAGACTCCCGATGGAGAGAAATTGGAGAAAAATTACATGAAAAAAATCAACATATTTGGCCGCTCCAAGCCTTCCACCCACTTTTGAGGATAGAAAAAATAAATGAAAAATTGGGAGAACCTTTCTATTTGGCTGCTCCAAGCCTCCCGCCCGATTGAGACTCTTCGGGATGAAAAAAAAAAGAAAAAAAAATCAAAAAAAAATTAGGCAAAATCCATGCAAACGAAGGAACAATCAAAAAATTTAAAGTGTAAGACATTTTTTCTCATTTTTTTCTACCATTTTTCTTTCTTTTTTTTTCTTTCATTTTCTTTTTTAGAGATCTATGAGAGATTTTTCTATTCTTGTTTTCTTTTCATTTCATTTCATTCTTTTATTGGGAGATCTGTGGGGGACTTGAGCACCTGAGGGAGATTAGGGGGATCTCATAAAGGTTGTGGCGGTATGGGAGTCAGTCTCTTAGGTTCTGAGAGCTTAATCTTGATAGAGGGATGATTATTTATAGCATTTGAGGATTTTTGTAAGACTTAGTTCGATTTGATCCAATCTGGCTTAACAAAGCAGATATATTCAATCCGACCTAATCTAATCTGTGCCTTCTATTTTATCTAATCCAAGATAGATATAGAGTAGATATGGATATAAATTATTGTATAGCAAGGCATACATGAGTATTGATCGATCTGACCCATAGGAGGAGAGAGGGGCATGTAGGGATAAATAATTGATTCGATGTGCTGTTAAGTTTTCTACACTAGGCATGGATATAATCTAGGAAAAATTATAGACACTCCTCAATTTTGGTTCAATTTTACTTACACTATGTACTTTAAAAAGTGTCCTACTAGATCTTTTATTTATCGATATGTTCTAATGTGATCCAACTATTTATTTTCACTAACAGAATGATATCATGTGACTATCATATAATACTATTATTTTATTAAATGATGAAAATATCTTTATTGCCATCTCTTCCCTCCTCTCTCTTCTCTAATTGATCTCCTCCTCCTCCGTTGTCAACATCTCTCTTTCTCCCTTCTTCCATATTCCCTTCCTCATCCAATTCTCCTTCTCTATGGTGGCTCCCTCCATCTCCACATCATCATCTTTCTTCTCATCATCCTTCTTCCCTTCAAGTGGTCCATAAGCCATCCTTCTCCATAAAGCCCCCTCCACCTCCATCCCTTCTCATCGATAATCCATCCTCCTCTCTCCCCTTCCTATCTTCTTCTTCTTCTTGTTCTCTTTCTCCTCTTTCAACCCATTTCTTGCCGGCTTTTTCTATCCCCTCCTCTTTTTTCTCCTCATCCACTTCTTCTTCTCATCCTCTTTCTTCTCTAAATCCATTCATAAGCCCTATCCCTCTATGATGACTCCCTCCACATCCGCCACTTCTCACTGCCAACACAATCCTTTCCTTCCTCCTCATGGCAGCTTCCTGCATCTTCATCCATTCCTTCACCATCTTCTCTTTCTCCTCATTCTTTTCCTCCTCCAAACTATCCATAAGCTACCCCCTTCCATGATTGACTTTTTTACCTCCATCCCTTCTCGTCAATAACCAATCCTTCCCCCTCCCCTTCCTCTCCACTCTTTTCTCGTAGCTCCTTGTCCTTCTTCTTTTTCTCCAATCCATTTTCTGTTAGTGGCACCTCTCTTCTTCTTTCTTATCTCCTCATTCATTTTTTCTTCTCATTCCCTTCTTCCTTCACGTCCATTCATGAATAAGAAGTATTTTTATCCATCGGAAAAAAAACTAATACTATTTATTAGTAAGTAAATGATTGAATTATATTAAAATATATTGATAATTAAAAAAAATATTTTTATAATTTTTAAAATATAAAAAAATATAAATAAAATTAAATTAAAATTAAAATAATATTTTTATAATTTATATTGAATAGGAAAAGTTTTTTTTTTCTTTTTTGTTTCTTGCATCGACGCGAACGACTCAAAAGAAAAAGGACTCCCTCAATCCGCACCAAAGAAATTTTAAAAAAAAAATCTACATCGAGACAATAATTTGTAAACTTACGAGCAACTCCTCGGCGCCAGCAAGTCAGGTCGGTCGTTTTGTTGCGTTTTAAAAGCTTTTGCCTCAGCAGAAGGTTCAAAGAAAAATACTAGGAAAATGAAATGTCGTTCGCCGACTGTGTGCTGTCGCCCTCATCATGACCGAAGGGTGCACGAAACTTCAATTACCTCTTGCCCAAGTTAGCTATATAAAGGAACCCACCGCTTCAAGAAAAAAAGCATCTTATATACTCAGCGTATGCTGCTAGTCCAGGTTGATGGATCCGAAGCCCGAGGATAAGCCCACACGCCAACCAGACATGGAACAAATCTTAGCACAACCGAGAAGGAATATATTCAGCTTTCTCATCACCCAGGTCTCTAATCATCTACTAACTGTTGGCTTTGGCTTCCTCACCTTCAGTGTCGCTGGCTCCATCTACCGTTCGCGTGGCGACCCAGGCATGCTGGCTTTCGTGATCTCATCCTACGTCAACCTTCTGGTCCTCTTTTGGTGCCTCGACAGGTTTGAGAAGCTGGGCCCGAACAACCCACCCGAAAAGAGGGGGAGGCTAAAGGTGGCCATCTGGGTGCTCACCACCGCTCTCAACCTGGCATTAGCGTGGCGGGTCTCGGACGTGGTGTCATGGGCCTTGGTGGTGGCCGCATGGAGCATGGCAGCTTTTGTTGCCGTGGTCGGGTTCTATGTCTTTTTCATCTGCAAAGATCAAACGAAATAGCTTCCAAGATAAGAAGTTTAAATACTACTATAAGGTTACGTTGCATGTGCGTGTGCAAGAAGCATATTGATAATATTTTATTTACTGGATGTTTCAAATTATATATTTATATAATGTTATCTTATTTCTATAATTAATTTAGGATATAAAATTATTATTATAATGGGAGGATGGTATATTTAGTTCCATATCAGTTGTGAGCCAAAGAATACTATGGCTTATATGGGATCAGACCTTCTCTCTCCTCAGTGAGATGCCTTTTGCATGGGATAAAATTGTACGGCCCAAAACGGTATCTTAATATGCTAGAGACTAAAGTAGATAATACCTCATATGCATAGGCACGAGACCGAGCCACCTGAGCACTTAACTATAATATTGGCATCGTCTATGAGAACCACCTCTAGAAACTACCTCCTGCCCATATATATCCCTCTTGACTTATCTTTGTGGAAGAATGGCATCTTTAGTTATATATCGGTTGTAAGTCAAGAACTTTGGTTTATATGGGATAAGGCCTAGTAAGGTACCTTTTATATGGGATAAAACTGTGTGGCCCAATATGGCATGTTAACATATTAGAGGCTAAAGCAGATAATACCTCAGTATACGGGCATAGAGATTGATCCATTCGAGCCATTCGAATCTTGAACCGTAATATTAGCATCGTCTGTGGGAACCACCATCTTTCTATGCACACAGAGTCTCTCTTGATTGGAAAAGCTATTATTGTGAGAGGACAGCATATTTAGTTCCATATCAATTATAAGTTAAAGGAGACTAATTTAAATGAGAGGTGGTCTTCTCTCCTCCTAATGAGGAACCTTTTATATAGAACATAATCACGTAGCCCAATATGGTATTTTAACATGCTAGAGGTTAAAGTGGATCATATCCTATGCGGGCATGCATAAAGATCGATCCATCCGAGCCTTTGATCGTAATAAATATGTTGATGTTTTCGGTGTGAAATGGTGAGGGAACCACAACCACGGTTGCATGTTCATATGTAAGAAGCATGTTGATAGTCTTATTCGATAGGAGCTCCAAATTTTATATTCATATAATATTATATATTTTTGTAAATAATTTAGTACATGAAATTGATGGGATGATAAAAAATGACGAGAAAGTAAAACCTTATGAGTAGAAATCCATATCAAAAATCTAGAATTTGAAATAATTTTAAAATCTAAAATTTGATCAAACATACTAGTTAGTTAACGAGCACTAAACTACACGGCCACCATATTCAACCCCTTTTTACAATGATAGTTCATTTACCTTCTTAATCCAGGGTCATGCTATGTTATTTGGTATATGTTATGATATTTTATATTTTGATAATAATTTTATTTATAAAATATTAATTTTTTTTAATAAAAATAAAAGAAAATATAGATCATTTTATTCCTTGTAATATTTGAAAAATTATTGTTAAAAAATTTAAAAATATCAATAAGTTTTCCATATTCAAACATTTATATATAATCTTTTACAATCTCATCAAGTTAGATAATTCATAATTATCTTATATATATATATATATATATATATATATATATATATATATATATATATATCCAATCCATAGAATTTTCTTTTCCTCTTCCTATTCTCATTTCTGTAGGTTTTCCCATAATAGGAAGATGTGCGAGAACTTTTACTCATATCTTATCATTTCTTTGAAATTGTCTGCTCATTATCCAATTGTAGCCCGCTGCATTACTTCAATGGCTCAATATGAAAAACCACCAGCCCTATAACTTTTGATACCATATCTTTCAAAACCAACTTATGTACCATCCAATTCACGACCCCTACAACATTTGCCTTTACTATATTTTAAAAATTTTATATATTTCAAATATTGCATGTTCCTTCTTATTTTTACTATACGAGATCTATACTTTGACACTTGAAATTTCATAACGATCAGATACTGTACCAAGAGCATAATCAATTTTCTTGTGAAATATATTACAGAATGTTTTTCTAATTAAAAAATAATGATAGTTTTTAATATAGAAATTTATTATATTTATTAATATTTTATAATTTATATTTTATTCTAAATTATTTTTAGTTTTTACTATATAATAGAAATCCAATTGAACAATTGGTCCAATCCTTTGACTGTATTGGCCGGTGTATAAGTTTAGTAATTAAGCCTTAACCCCTTAGCTAATTATCCATGCATCGCATGCAATGCAATCTAAATGGTAGATTCTAATCTCATCCTTCATAATTATGTCATTCAATAGTGCAAGGTTTACTAGCATTGTTGAACACCATTCAAGAGACGATTTATATCATATCCATACTTGAATATATAAAAATATAAATTAATTAATATCTGACTTATATCCATATTTATTTAGAATAAAATAAATATTTTTAATATTTAATTTATATTTATATCTATTTAAAATAATTATAAATATAAATTTTATTATTCGATCTAAATTTATATTTATTAAAATAATAATATAAATATGGACATATCTCTATCCAATCCATAGATCCACTTTTAGCCTTTGCCACCATATAATTTATTAGAGATAACATGGGCAAAAGAAAATATAAAAAAATAAAATAGAATAAAATGAAGCAAAGAGCACAACCAATATTTAAAGCAAGCCTAAAGAAAATGATACCCAATCGACGTGGGAAACCTTTACAACTCAAATCCTCCAAGCCGAACTTGAAAGCAATTGCCATCACCTAATTGCTTCTTGCCTAAGCTATTGCTCACTAATTATGGTGTTTCACTTCGGCTATACCATCAAGCTTTCTCTTACAAGCATGGATCCTCTATAGTCGTAGAGTGCTATGTAATTCTTGATGGCTGCCATCAGAGGACGAATGGCCATTAAATAAGATATCCATGAGTATGCATCGTGCCATAAAAGATGCGTGTGGTTTGATGGTCACCCATCTCTTGGCTAACCATTAAAGGCTATAAAGCACTCTGCAATCGTGGAGGATCCTGGTTGTTCCCTCACAGCTACCAAAATTTACTTGTCCGTTGGCCCCTTCGATTGTACATGATGCTGGGATTTTTTATTTATTTATTTATTTATTTATTTTTTATTTTTAAAATTACCATCCTCCTCAATATATTTTTCAAATTACCGTCCATGTGAAATCGCTGGTTCAATCGGCGATTTCACGCACACGCTGGTGCTCCGGTTCAATCGGCGATTTCATGCACACGCTGGCGCTGATGTGTTCCCTTTTCTTTGTTTTTTTTTTTGGACGAACAAAAGTGGTGGTGAAGAACCCACTGTGGGGGGGGGTAAGGAGAGTGGGAGGAGTTTGGGGGCTGGCGGAGGTGGCACGGAGAAGGCGCCAGAGGGAGGGCGGCATAGGCTGAGGCACGGAGGAGCGGCGGGCATCGGGCTCGTCAACTCCTTTTTTTTCTTTTTCTGGGCGAACGAAGAGAGCGATGGAGAACCCACCACCGGAGGGAGGGGTGGGGCTTGGGCCCGACTGCGGGTGGCTTGGAGAAGTCACCGAAGGAGGGGGGTTCTGCGCGGGGGGAGGCCTGGTAGATGGCAGGCGGATGGATGATCGCCGGTGATTTCATGAAATCACCATTTGCACCGATGATTTCATGAAATCGCCTCTTGGGCTGGCATTTTCATGAAATCGCCACTTCCGCTAGCGGTTTCAGTGAAATCGCACCCAAATGATGATTTCTCAATGGAGCCATGCAGCATGGGAGGAGCCATGGAGTAGCGGCCAGCACGGGTGGCTGGAGTGTGGGTTCACGGTAGGGTGGTTGAGGGCGGCGATGGAGGGGGCCGCGAAGAGGGCGGGGTGCGAGTTCACCGAGGGCGATGTGGGAGGGTAGGAGAAAAAAATAAATAAAAATAATATATTAAAAAATATTATTAATAATATATTATTAAAAAGTTAAAATAGAATATTTTTCTAATAAAAAATAGATTTTAAAAAATTGATAAAATATTATTTTAAAAAAATAATTATAAAACATTAATTTTAAAAGATAATGTTGAAAAATATATAGAAGGAAGATTTTTAAAAAATAATGAAATTTTATTTTTAAAATTGCCTAACCAAAAAAAATGCAGGAGGAGAAGAAGAAAAGATTTTTTTTTTAAATATTATTTTAAAAATAAACATTATTTTTAACATAAAATATTATTTTTAAAAATAATTTTGAAAAAAATATTTTAAAAATTATTTTTTAAAAATTATTTTTAAAAATTAATAATTTTTTATTATTTTAAAATTTTATTTTAAATTTTTATTGCTCTATGTCGAACACTCACACTCCCCTCTGGTGCCACCCGCGGCTCTTCTGCTCCCATTCATATATTTTTTAAAATTATTTTTTAAAATAATATTTTATTATTATTTTAAAAAAATTATTTCTTCCTCCTCCTGTGGCTTCATGCCGAATACGCACCTCCCTTCTGACGCCACCCACTGCTTCTTTCGATCATTGCTCCTCCAAGTCCATCCAAAATTAATTAATTAAAAATATTTAATTAAAATTTTAAATTAATTAAAAAATATTATTTTTTAAAAAATAATTTTAAAAAATATATAAATGGATATTGAGGAGTGGTGACCACATGGGTCAGTGATGGTGAGGGGTCTGGATATTTGGCGCAAAGCCATAAAAGAAAAAAAAGAAAAGAAAATAATTTAAAAAATAAAAATATAAAAAATAATAATTATTATTATTATTTAAAATTATAACAGTATTTTGCCCCATCCGACCGTTTCTTAATATCCATCCACAATTTTTTTTTAAATTATTTTTTAAAATAATATTTTATAATTATTTTAAAATTTTAATTAAATATTTTTTAATTAATTAATTAATTTTGGACGGATGCGGAGGAGCATTGAGGATGGATGTTCGGTATGAAGCCGCAAAAGAAGAAAAAGAATTTTAAATAATAATAAAATATTATTTTAAAAATCATCGGTTCAAACGGCGATTTCATGCGACCATTTGGGGCACGTCCACCCGCCACCCCTCCGCGCCTTGCCCCTGCACCGCCCCCCTCTCCCCCGCCGCCACCGCCAGCGACTTCTCCGTGCCACCCCCCGCCGGCCCCCAAACCCCACCCCCTCCCCCGCGGTGGGATCTCCGCCGCCCCCTCTGTTCGCCCGAAAAAAAAAAAAAAGAGAGCTGACGATCCCACCGCCCGTCGCTCCTCCGCACCTCCCCTCGCACCGCCCGCCCGACTTCTCCGTGTCACCCCCCGCCGTTCCCCGAACCCCACCCCTCCCCCCCGGTGGGTTCTCTGCCACCCCTCGTTTGCCTCCAAAAAAAAAAAAAAAAGGAGCTGACGAGCCCGCCGCCCTCCACCCTCCCGGCGACTTCTCCGTGCCACTGCCCCTCCGTTCGCCCAAAAAAAAAAAAGAGATGAGGGGGACACGCTCGCCGCTCCTCTGCGCTTTCCTCCATGCCGCCCGTCCCCCGACGGACTTCTTTGCGCCACCGCCCCCTCCGTTCGTCCAAAAAAAAGATAAAATCGCCGATTCAACCGGCGATTTCAACATGAACGGGACAGTATTTTTGAAAATAAAAAATAAAAAAGTAATAAATAAATAAAAAAAAATCCCTGATGCTGGCCAGTTCACCACCGGCATACTCTCACATAGGGGACCCACGACTCAATCTAGCTTCTTGCCGGGGCTTAGCTTGCTACGGAGCTACATGAAGCTCTTTGCGTCATCATGATCTCAGGAACGCTTGAGGCCTTGGACAGCGAGGTTTTTGTCCGAAACCATACTCTCAACCACAAATCTTTCAAAGCGCCCTCCCTTGTCAACAAGCTCGCACGGCTAACAGCCCCTCATCATGCTTCTTGGATGCCATGGATTGCATTTGGTTCCATCAACATTCTTTTTCTAGAACCAAATATATCCAAACCTAAAACCACGACAAAGAAAACTAGAACCACCACAGAGCCTTCTCTAACAATGTTAAATCCGGCCAGGCATTTTATCAAGCATATAGCAGCTCAGTCCTCGATCCACCATTTAACCAGACTTCGCAAACCCTCTCCCCATAATCGACAGCCTCCACATTGCTCTCTCTCTCCAGGAACCTCACTTGCAGCAACCGATCTCACCACCCAGGAGACCATTCGCGCTCCATCTGGCCAACCCCCTCATCAAATTAGGGTTGCACAGGGGTTTGGGTCAACCGAAGATCAACCCATTCCAGCGACGCAAGGAAATTTGTATACAAAAACATAATACCAACGCCAGGAACTCTGACGCTGATAGGACTTGTTGACGTTCGAAACAAGTCGGCAAATAGGAAGATACCAAGTGCACAGAGGTATACGACTCGTTGGCGTTAGAAACAAGTTGAAAACTAGAAAAGGTACCAAGCGTTTAGGGGTACAAATTAACTAATAAACAGACAAATTATCTATCACCAAAGAGTATCGTTGAAGTAGCACCATTATGTAAAGACAGTAATATATCAGTCAAAGTCCGATGAATGAGCGGAGCTCACAGGCACGGTGCTGGTAGGGGGCGTGGCAGGGGTCAGAGGAAACGATGTGGAAGTTGAACTTGGAGTGGTCCTTGGCTATGCTGGCACGGACGCGCTTCTCGAACTCGGGCCATCTTCTTGATGATCATCGGGTGGACGATGTCGACGATGCTCGTGTTGTGCCGCCAGCACCGAACTGGCCACGGAGGTGGACTGGCCTCCAATTATCTGTCCCTTAGCGTATACAGTGCCGGAAGAGCGGCGAGCTAGGGAGTGATCCGGCAACGTGAACGGCGTCGGAGGAGCAGCCGCGGTAGGAGAAAGATGAGTGGCCCCTCTCTCTCCACCGCTCGAGGAGAAGCACGGACGCAAGAAAGTTTAGACTCCTTTCAGTCTCCCATTAGGGTCCCGTCTCTATCCGTATCAAACCAACCCGAATCGCCACCCTGCGTGCCCTGATCGGACGATCTGGAGAGGAAAAGAACATCAAGCGCTCGAAAGACCTACCCCGAATCAGGATATTCATGCTTTACACAGCAGCTCCTCACGAATCGCAGCTTCCCCGGTTCCTTTGGAGTCCTGAAAATAAAATTTGATATTGCAATAACTGATACGAAACTAACTGGTGCATTTGTCATATAGAATCACAATGGTAGACCCATTAGAGTCGGTCCCAGGCTACTGAGTTTATCTTTTGTCCCTCGAGCTGAATTAACAATTGCATGGCTTGGTATATTTGTTTCTATCATTGAACCGTAGGTGCAAAATACATGGGTTGATGGTGATTCCTTAACTGTCATCAGATGGATCTCTAACCCTTAATCATGCAGGGGCAGCTAAACTCTTCCCTGATATATATATATATATATATATATATATATATATATTATATATATATATATATATATATATATATATATATATATATATATATATATATATATATATATATATATGATTGATGCGGAAATCCTCCTCAGGGTTGGGTTGGCTGGAGTTACGCGATGGCGGCAAGTCGGCGGTAATGGGATAGAGACACGACCGTACCTACAAGAGAAATCTCTGATCGGAGTTGGCTCCGACGGAGATCTCCGATGCTCAAGTCAGTTTTCCATTCAACAGAAGAAAGAAGATGAGCATTTGGGAGAGAGGAATTGTGTACATTGGGATTTCTCTTTTTTCTCCTCTTATAGAAGGGTCCAAAATTTGTTAGGATGGGTTGTAAGTTGTTAGTCGTGGGAGAATAGTGGGTTGTTAGAGATATTTTGCTTGCCCACTAAAATATTCTCAGAAGTCATGTCAGGAATTGTCCCCTCATGGCATGTAGGGAGAGCAAGTTGACAACTTAGAGCCAAGAGTGGAGATTTTAGCCTCTTGATGAGCTCAAGTTCGGCCTGACTTAGGACCTCATCCTCAACCATTTGAAGACCTTTAATTCAGCCTATATTGTGATTGGCTTCTATCTCTTGATGAACTCAAGTTCGGTCGAAATAGGACCTCGACCACAGTCTTTTGAAGACCTTCAATCAGCCCTCATAGTGGCTGGCTTCCATCTCTTGATGAACTCAAATTTGGTCTGAGATAGGACCTCAGCCTCAGCCTTCCGAAGATCTTCAATTAGCTTTCATAGTGACTGACTTTCGTCTCTTGATGAACTCAGATTCGATCGAAAATAGGACCTCGATCACAGCATTCCAAAGACCTTCAATCAGCTTTCATAGTGACTGGCTTTTGTTTCTTGATGAACTCAAGTTCGATCGAAAATAGGACCTCGGCCACAGCATTTCGAAGACCTTTAATCAGCTTTCATAGTGACTGACTTTCATCTCTTGATGAACTCAGGTTCGATCGAAAATTGAACCTCGGCTACAGCCTTCTGAAGACCTTCAATTAGTCCATTTGTCATGTCTTTGACTGGCACAAAAATCCCCCCATAATAGCCCCCCTACTTCCGAGTTTGAGCTTTAACTCGGACAAAGAGAGTATAGTAAGTTGGACTTGTCGAAGACATGATCTTATTTTGTCATTTAGACTTAGAATCTTCTGGCTTCTTCTTAAAATTATTTGGAAGGTTTTCGATTTTATCCTCAGCCTTTTGAACTTAGATTTCTGCTAATCTCTATCTTCTAAGGTCAGATTTCTGCATATCTGTCTCATATTTAGAAATCGAAGGTTTTCACCCTTGCTGGGATGAGGTTATCCTCCTGTCTTAAATAACTGAAGGATTTCTCTCTGTGTCAGGATGAGGTTTTTCTCTTATCCTTGACACAACTGTAGGAGAACACCTGGGCTGTTGAAAGGACCTCTCTCCACCTCCTGTCTTAAGTTAACAAGGGTCCTCTCTTTACTCATGTTAGCATGAGGTCCTCCTCCTATTCCTAACATTGCTATAGGGGTATATTAGAGCCATTGGCAGGGCCTCTTCTCTCATCTCATCTTAGATTAATGAGGCCTTCAGTTGGTTGATGTTCTTGTTAAGTCTGCTTCCCTAGCCTTAATTTTTTTTTGGCTTGAATTTGGATTTGGTAGTTTGGCCTTGATGATGGCTAGGGCCGATAGCCCGAAGTCTGAAGAACCCAGTCCACCTTAGGACTTCACTTCCTTTTCCTCCCCCCCCTCTTTTTTTGTGTGTGATCAATTATGTCGACCTTCGCCCTGTTTGTAACATACTCAATATATGTGCAATGAAATTATACCTTTCTTTGCTACTTTGGCCTTACACTAATTCAGTGCTCGTTGGTAGCTTCATTTTTTTTACTTTGCTTTTCTTTGCGTTGTCTTCTAATGAGATGCTTGTTATGGATGCTGAGTTGGGATCTCTTCTGCGAACTAACATGGAGTTCAACTTTTTGTATTTGACGTAGTTGGATAGTCTAGAAGGAACATGTGTAAGTATTATCGACAGGACTTCTTCTTTTCTCTCATCTTTGGTTAACGAGGTCTTGGCTTTTGCTCATGTTAGGATGAGATTCTTCTTCCATTCCTAATGTGGTGTGTGGGGGCACATTTGGATCGTTGACAGGACCTCTCCCTCCAATCCATCTTATATCGATGAGGTTTTTGACTTTGCTCATGTTAGGATGAGGTTCTTCTTCTATTTCTAACGTGGCTTGTGGGGGCACATTTGGGCTGTTGACAGAGCCTCTTTCCCCATCCCATCTTAAATGGATGAGGTCTTCGACTTTGCTTACGTTAGAATAAAGTTCTCATCCTATTCCTAACATAGCTTATGGGGGCACATTTGAGCCGTTGATAGGATCTCTTCCTTCATTTCATCTTAAATGGATGAGATCTTCGATTTTGCTCATGTTAGAATGAAGTTCTCCTCCTATTTCTAACATGACTTGTGGGAGAATATTTGGACGGTTGATAGGGCCTCTCCCCCCATCCTATTTTAAATGGATGAGATCTTCGATTTTGCTCATGTTAGGACGAGGTTCTCCTTCTATTCATAACGTGGCTTGTGGGGGCACATTTGGACTGTTGACAGGGTCTCTCCCCCTATCCCGTCTTATATCGACGAGATCTTCAACTTTGCTCACGTTAGGATGAGGTTCTCCTCCTGTTTCTAACATGGCTTATGGGGACACTTGGTCTTGATTTTGACTTTGGCTCAACTGTGATTTTAATTTCAGCTTGGTTGTGATTTTAACTTCAGCTTATCCTTGATTCTGATCTTGGTTTGATCTTGAATCTAACCTTAGCTTGGCTTAGGCTTTAACCTCGGATTGGTTTTTTTGATGAGCTCGATTTACTAAGGTTAAATTTCTGTTGGTCTCAGTCTTTTAAGCTTGAACTTATGCAGACCTTGAACTCGTATGATCTTTGCCTCGGATTTGTCTTGCTTGCACCTTGGATGGGTCTTGAACTTGATCTCAGATTGGTCTGGATTCTAACTCTAGCTTTAGCTTTTGTTTCTTGAACTTAGTCTTAATTGACTTTGAGTGTGGTCATGATTTTGGTATCCTATAGCTCTGCAAGAAAGAAAAAAAAAAATAATGGATAGAAGTTTGGAAGTTTTTTACCATGAGTTTTCTATTTGGGGAGAACTCGAGTTCTATTTGACTATCCTGGTTCAGATCAGATTTTATTTTTTTCTTTTTTATTTCTTTTTTTTGTATTAATTTGGCTTCAAATGAAATTCATAGGGTAGAGTGTGGAGGTTGTATCCTTTTTTTTTTTATGTATGGTTTTGAGGTTGCTCTAAGTCAGCTTCGGTGTCGTTTGATGCAAAATGCGCACGAAAGAGCTTCGAAAGGGGTTGAACAGATGCATGCGCGGGGGATTTCGACTGCATTTGGAGTGCATGGACCTCGGGAGGACTTCTGCCCATGCTCACTGAGTACTTCGGAAGCCGCTTGGTGGTGGGTTCAGCCACGTTGGAGAGGCACGGACCTTGGCATCATCATGGTAGGTTTGTCCACACCGATCGGACATGCGTAGGTGCAAGGAGAGAGGACCGACTGGCTTCCTCTTTCCTCCTCTTCTTGTTCTTTTCTTCTTCTCTCTTATTTATTTATTTATTTATTTTTATTTTTATTTTTTTATTATTTTTTTTGGAAGAGATCGGCATCGGCTGAGATTGCGAGGGATGACCTCGGTGCTGCCTGGGTGAAATTTGGTGTCACTGTGATGGCTTCGGCCATGCGCGGGCATACGAAAGGAGCTCTACTGGACAGGTATGCCCGGACGCATTGAAGAAAAGCTAAGTCATAGGGGATAAGAAGCTCGACCACGGCTAGGGGTGCATGGAGAGGAATAGGTCGGCCAGAGGGGTCTCCTAAGCATGCGGGAGTGGAAAGATTAGCCGGGGTCGCTGACGGCTGTGATGGGCATGGGAGAGAGGAGGAAGATCGATCGGATGCACAGGGACTAGGGAGAAGCCTGTAGAGGCCTACCCCGTCTCTCCTTCTTCCCTCTCTATTTCTTAAAATAGAGAAGCTTTTCTTTTTCTATTTTGTAGGAGGAGGTCGGTGCCACCTGATATCGTGATGGGGGACTCTGGCGCCGTAGGTCGTGCCCAAGAGTGGAAAGATCAGAGGGGTCGCCGTGGGAGGAGATCAGCCATCGTGCTTGATATGTGAAAGAAAGAAGATCGACTGTGGCACATAGCATAAGAAAGGAAGGAGATCGGCCGCGGCACCTGGCGTGCGGAAGGAAGGGGATCGACCATCGAGGGCTGGCCGGATGTGTCCAAGTTTTGCCTAAGAGTAGGAAAATTGGAGGGGCGCTGTGAAGGAGGAGATCAAATAGTCCCCATGGATTTGGAGGAGGCTAGAGGAGTTCCCACGGGTTCGGAGGAGGTTTGCTGGTGCTGTCACAGACCGCGCCTTGGAGCACGGGGGAAAAAGTTGGTCGGAGGTTGACGGGCACGCAGATGCACAGGAGGGAGGAGATCGACCTACCGTGGGTCATGCTTGGGGGTGCAGGGAGGAGATCGATTGTGGCTGGGAGTGTGGGCTTGAAGGAGATCGGCCAGACGGGCAACGAAATGGGGGAGGTTGACCGAACGTGTGCGAATGCATAGGAGATGGGGGATAGGCCAGAGGGGCATCGGCCACCTCTCTCCCCCTCCTTCTTCTTCTTCTTTAATGGGAGGAGGTTGGAGGCACTCGACGAGTCTGAGGGAGGCTAGAGGTGCGATGGGAGCGAGGGAGGCCTGTAGACGTGTGACAGGCACGAACGAGGTTGGCTTGAGGCGCAACAGGAGCGGGGGTGGCCTGCAAACGTATGACGGGCATGGACAAGGTTGGCCGGGGGGCACGACAGGAGCAGGGGAGGCCTGTAGATGTCGACCTTGCTCACCTTTCTTCTTTCTTTTTTCCTTTTTTTTGAGGATGGGGGACTGAATTTCCTTCTTCTTCTTCTACTTTCATCTTCTTCTTTTTTTTTTGAGGATAGGGGACTGAACTCCCTTCTTCTTCTTATTCTACTTTTTTTTTTTTTTTTTGAAGTTGGTGCCACCCGAGATTATGAGGAAGATTGGAAGAATGCATGCGCGAGAAGGACATCGGCCAGTTGGGTTGCTTAGGCTGGGGAGAGGCCTGCAGACACCATCCCCTCTCCTCTTTCTTCCTTCCAAAAGTCAAAATCTGAGCAGATCTGTCAATAGCTCTGGTACGAGAAGAGCCAAATGCGATTGCATACAGTGAGAATTGGAGTAACATTAAAAGCATATAGGATTCTAGTGTTAAATATGACTGAGTGGAAAACCACTTGAGATGATAAGAGATGAAGCAAAATTAATAGCATGTAGAGTTCTATTGATAAATCCAACTTATGAGTGGTATGTAGCAATTAAACATCAGTCATCAATATGAATATACAATATTTGAAGGAAGGCCATAAAACTTCTAGTTAGTTGATTAGGATGATCCACTGTCTAGATGATGCATGATAGTAGCTGAGTTTTTGGATCTACATATCCCATTTAACAAAGTAACGTATGAAAAGTAATAAATAGTTGTAGTAGTATCTAAGAAATTGGCACATCCCTTAGCTTGAAAAATATAGCTCTGATTTGATCCAGATAGGTAAAATTTGTGACCCATGGGAGTAACAAATAGAAATGATATCATAGTCTCGAATGAAGATGTGATAAGTATAATAGTAGGATGCCAAAGTAACCATCAACCCGAAAAAGCCTCTCTTCATTCTCCTCTAATTTTTTATTATATCCCTCTATTTTTTTCATCTCTCCCCAGATCTCAGTCTCTTCATTTTATTTTGGATTTCAGAGGTTATTGTTATTTTGCCCAACACATCGGAATGCAAATGAAGATCTCCCTTCTAACGCACGGTTCTATCCAGAACTCAAGAGAATGGATGAAAAATCAAGAATGTAGTATGACTAAAAAATTTGCATAATCATATTTCTTATCTGGATCCTGTGATGTCTTTGCTGGTTCAGATCATCCTTGTTATAATTTTCTTCTTTGTCTGGATCCTTTCTTCAATTGAAATTTTTTTCTTATTTGGAGCCCCCCAGTTTGAGTCTGGATGGGATCTGTTGAAGATGGATGCCAAATCTCGTCGGCATTGGAGCAACGTGATGGAGCTCCTCTCGTTGGATGCTTGTTTCATCCCATAAACGGGCTCAAAGGCCCTTCCTCTAGCACCATCTGTTGATGCAAAAATCCACCTCGGGATTGGGTTGGCTGGAGTTGCGTGATGGTGGCAAGTTGGCGGCAATGGGATGGAGGCATGAACGTACCTGCAAGAGAAGTCCCTGATCAGAGTTGGCTCTGGTGGAGAATCTCTGACGCTCAAGTAAGTTTCCTGTTCAATAGAAGAAAGAAGATGAGCATTTGAAAGAGAAGAATTACGTACCTTAGGATCCCTCTTTTTTCTCTTCTTATAGAAGGGTCCGAAGTTTGTTAGGATGGATTGTGGGTTGTTAGTCATGGGAGAATAGTGGGTGTTAGAGATATTTTGCTTGTCCACTAGAATATTCTCTAGAATCATGTTAGGAATTATCCCCTCATGGCATGTGGGGAGAGCGAGTTGACAATCTGGAGCCAAGAGTAGAGATTTCAGCCTCTTGATGAGCTCAAGTTCGGCCTGACTCAGGACCTCATCCTCAATCCTTTGAAGACTTTCAACTCAGCGTACATTGTGATTGACTTCTATCTCTTGATGAATTTAAGTTCGATCAAAAATAGGATCTCAACCACAGTCTTTCGAAGACCTTCAATCAGCCCTCATAGTAGCTGGCTTCCATCTCTTGATGAACTCAAGTTCGGCCTAAGATAGAACCTCGGCCTCAGTCTTTCGAAGATCTTCAATCGACTTTCATAGTGACTGGCTTCCATCTCTTGATGAACTCAAGTTCGATCAAAAATAGAACCTTGGCCATAGCATTCCGAAGATCTTCAATCAGCTTTCATAGTGACTGGCTTCCATCTCTTGATGAACTCAGGTTCGGTCGGAAATAGGATCTCGACCACAGTATTCTGAAGATCTTCAATCAGCTTTCATAGTGACTGGCTTCCATCTCTCGATGAACTCAGGTTTAGTCGAAAATAGGATCTCGGCCACAGCCTTCCGAAGATCTTCAATCAACCAATTTGTCATGTCTTTGGCTGGCGTAAAAATCCTCCAATAGACATAAATATTGGAAGTCAATAATTCAAAGATTTATGGTGTCACATATTTTCTATAAAACCAACCGAGCAGCTGACTATCGATGGAAGGTAGCCTTGGCTGGTAGCTTCAAAACTACCAAAGTGATACCTTGCTTGTAAATTTATTTGATTTTATGATAGCTGATTTTAGAAATGTACAACATACTAGAAGAAGAAAATGAGAGACTCCAATAATATCTGTTATCCAGTTCTCAGGTGTGGTTAAAGTTTATTGGATGATAAGTACTTGATATATTGTAATAAAAAGTACTAAATATTATTGCATTGTATGTTAATTAGTTGAATTTGATGTTTCTTAATCTCTTTTGTAGGTAATTAGGAGATTAAACTCATACAAGCTAATCCAGACTCAAATTGGCTCAACCAAGCAAAAATCAGATATCTAATGGGTTAAGAGTAAATAACTCAAGGGGTTAAGTCATGATCAATGGCTAGGAAGTAATTCATTAAAAATCCAAGGGCCAAGAAGAAAGATAGTTGCTTTAAGGGTTTGGATCAAAAATAATTAATCAAAGGGTTGAAAATTGAGGCACGTATCTATGAAGCTTTAACCCAAATTAGAGCCTAATCCAAAGATCCCACATGATCCATCCCAAACTGATTTAGCATGGATCACAGAGTGGAAAGAAAGGAGGAAATGCCAAAGAGAGAAATAAATTACATGATATTCTTTTTTTACCTTATTTTTCATGCTCCAATTAGAAGTCCACACCAAATCAAAGATTTTTCATGCACACTTCAACTCATCCATCCATTTCTATCATATCTTTAGTCCCATATTACTTAACCAATAAATCCTTCTACCTTCTAGCATCTATAAAAAGCTCCTAAGATTTCAACCAAAATCATTCTTCCATCCATCTCCATCTAGCCCTAGCCTTCACACCTCCTCTCTCTCTCTCCACTTAAGTCTCCACTTTTTTTTCTTTCTTCTTTTTTCTCCATAAAACTCTCTTCTTCCTCTTTTCTTTTTACGGGTTAGAAGCAAGAAGATAGTAATGATGGACGATATCCCTTCCATGCGTGACTAGGCTCCATCATCTCAGGAGGAAAGATGAATCTTGTAAACAGATGGTTTGATGTTCATCTATTTTATGTATCTCTTTTTTTATATTAATAAATTTTTTAATTTATTTAGAAATTAAAAATGCACTATTTTTTTTCTTCATTTATAAGATCTAGATTTTGATCAATCTATGCTCTAAGAGATGCATCATAATTTAAAGATATGATGCATGCTCAGATAAGAGATAGATTGTATCAAAAAGAATAGATTCTTTTCTTTTTACTTATGAGATTTAGTTAGATAACTTATATGTTAGATATATGTGCCCTAGAAGCCAGAATTGGCTGATACTTGTAATACACTTCTAGGGGCAAAATTATAATTTTAACTATAATCAATAAAATGGATTATTTTCTATCATATATGTGTATTTAGTGTCTGTGATACATCCTTTGAATTAATGGTAATGATAATTCATATTTTCAAGAGTTAAAAATTTAAGACATGAATAATCATTATTAACTCATAAAATGCTTCTGACCATAGAATCATCACAAGCATGATGATTGATCCGAAAGGTTGGTGTACAATCGCTTCTCTTTAATAGATGAGTCTTGAGCCTACGGTGTGAAGACACTGGAGTGAGAGTATAGATACGCATTAGAGAACGAGGGCACTGAGCATGACCATCTTGAGTAGTCATTAGGAAGTCTACCTTCTTGTCAATGACTAACTTGATGCTGCAGTAGTGTGTCTGGTTCTTTGACCTGAGGTGCATCGGTAATTTACTTTGAGGATGTTATAGTTTGACTACACCATTACTCGATCTCCTAGCCATATGGAATTCTGAGGTGTATGTTGGCTATAGCATGTTCATTGTAGGAACTGGATTGCATCAAGATAGAAGCTATCTACCTCGGTGATAGAGGAGCAGCCCTATGATGATCATGAGAATCAAGTCCAGAAGCCCATGGCCATGGCAAAGTGAAATAATAGAAAGAGTTTCTATTTAGATTTTTACATTGGACTCGAATCAAATGATTACATCATATGACAGAAACTAGGGTTTGACGAGTTCACCTTAACCCTAATCTGATCGGGGCTCAAGATAGAAGAAACTTAATCACACAGGTAGCTGCACCAAGAGGTTCGCATTCAGCTCTGATAGGGTTGCCACCATATACTGCTAGGTGTCACTGATGAATTTTGAGAGCAATTAGAATGATTTAGATGATCAATCATTCTAATTGTCCGAATCAAAAGAGTTCTGATCCATCGAAAGAAGTTTCGATGATATCGATGATAGAGATCATGACATATCTCATTACCATACAGAACTGAACCTAATTGGATCACACAAATAAGGGTTTGAATCTGATGATCATCAATTGAACTGATCTAGTTCAATTGATCTGAATGAGATTCAATTAGGTTCAAGAAAATTCTGCTAGCACTCGATTGAACCTAACGTTCTTCTTTTACTATCATAAATAAATTGTCCTGATTGAGCCAAAGAAGTTTGTGCTCGATCAAAGGCCTTCACTTGGTCTGACTAGAGCCTATCCAAGTTAGAAAAGGTTGTCTTATTTTGTAAGATATTACCTGCCATTTTTGCTCACCTGCCATTTTTCATCCTTTGACTTTGGTCAAAAGTTGACCTTTGACTGGTCAAATGTTGACCATTGATACTTTGACTTTTGTTCACGTGTCGTGCACCTATTGAAGAGCTGGTGGGGGCTTGTCCCCCTGTCAGAACCTAGCAACGAGGAGGGCGCACGCCACCCTTTGCGTGTGCCCAAGCAGGAGGCGCCCAAGAGTCCCTATTGGATAGGAACTCCATCTTCTTTTTGAATTCCGATTAGAGTTCTCCTAAGAATCAAGTTTGATAGGTCTTAGGCACCTTCTAAGGATTGGTTGAGAAGAAGAGGAGTTGGATCACAGATAGTCTATAAATAAGACCCTGCACCCAACTCAAGGAGAATCCAAAAATTCCCCATGCCCAAGGCTTCCTCTCCTCTCCTCCTCCATGCCAAAACATCTTCTCCCTCTCCTCTCCACACCCAAAGTGGTTTGGGTTCTTGGTTGGTGCAATCCAGATGAGAGAAAAGCGATAGAAAGCTAGAAGGCTGCGCTGCTGCAAAGGACAACTGCTAATCTTCGAAAGGTGTTTTGAAGATCCTCCAAATCAAATCCAAATCTGATTTTTGGAGATATAATAGAGAAGAAGAGGATCTTCAAATTTAGCCCAAGTGGATATCGATAGAGGTTAGGCACTTGCGTGGCTAGATGCAGAACCTTCCGCTGCTTACAGGATCATCAACGGATAATAAGATTACCCACTTCAAGATAAATTAAATTAAATTTAATTTATCTAAATTTATTTTAATTATTAAAATAATAAGAATTAAATCTAAAATATTTTAAATCTAATCTAAATTAAATAAAAAATTTTAAAAATATATCTCTTGATTCGATTAGATCTGAAGGAACCTGATCCGAAAAATCAGGATTTTTCTTCAACTGGTATCAGAGCCAAGATTCTAAAGCATTTAGATGTAATTTTAAATTTTATTTTAATTAGATAATAAGTAATTTTAGATGACACATGAGATGTAATCAGATCTAAAATTAGAAAAATTAAAATTAAATAAAAGTTATTTAATTTTAAACATCATATGAGATATGATTGATGCATGTCTAGACTAGTTGTAGAATAGTTCTACATAGTTGTCTAGATTAGAGTTTATTTTGATTAGATCAATTTAAATCTATTTTTTTAGATTATTATGAGATAATTTAGATATGAAAAATATGCATGATTTGATACATGAGATGTATACAAAATATGCCATGAATAGATGTAATTTGTATATAAGATATATGATATAGATCTAAAACTATTTTGTAGTATTACATGTTCTTGATTAAGACGTTCCTCTTGGCCGTCCAATCATAAGAATAAAGAAGAATTTAAAGTCCCTCTCCTTCCATCCGATGGGACGTTCTTATGATGTATAGGGGTGCTGCATGTTCGTCCTTAATCAAAAATCCAAAACTTACTTTCTATAAAATCCTAGATCCTGAAATCTTAGGATTTATTGAGCATATTTTATTTATGAACCATACTTAATTAAAAAATTAAGATTATGGAATATTAATTAGGTCTAAAATTGAGAATTTTAGATCTAAGATATATTCATAATACTGGGTTCGGGCTTGGGTAGCTCAATTAGGTCTAAGCGGTTGATCAAACTGAATCAAGAGTTGATTAGATGGGATCAACAATGCTTAAATTGACCAGCCTAATAGGATTAAGTCTGGGTCAAGATCGAGTCATGATCAAGCAAGACCTAATTAGGCTCAGAGGTTAGAGTCTAGATTGTAGGCTAACCCAATTGGTTCTGACTCAATAATTTGGTGTCTAAGGTAAGTTTGGCACATACGATCGACTTGATTTTTAATTGGGAGCTACTCGACCTGAATGCATTCTTGTACGAGTTAATGGCATATCCCTTCCACCAATCTCACTTATCTGACCATATCTATTGACTCAGTTCTGATTTGAGATGGTCAATAATCTGAGCTAACCCATGCCACTAGGTTAGTCATAATTGTTATGACTATGACAAGTCTAGTTTAATGAGATCTGAATCAATTCTCCCTAAGAAAAGATTAAGTCTGAGGTCTTCCACCATTGTAGATGTGCGGGCCCTTTCCGGGGTTGATTATTCTCGATTGGATATAGTGGCTCAGTTGCACCGAAAGATGCAATCATGTCTATTAGGCATTGGATGCTATGGGCTGGAGGATGAGTTGGGCTCAATATTCTGGATACGGTGAGAGACTCAATTAGGAATCCAGTCTGTGCAAATGGTGGGTCTGACTTAACTAAGGAGTGGATCAATATTCCGGATACGGTGAGATTCATGAATTAGAGACCAAGTTTGGGTGCACCATGATTAGAGAATTATTAAACAAGAGTTGTTCACTCATTGGCTAACCCACCACCAATAACTGTTAGGTAAGGTGATGAGTCAGTTGGTGAGACCGCACCACCCACTAAAAATTATTAATCATGAAGATTTTCACATCTCTACAGAGGGAGTGTAGGGATCCAAAAAAATAGTGAAAGCTAATTTATTTAAAAATAAAATTTTTAAATAAATTGATCAAGTCATAATTACAGTATCTAACTAGAATCTTTGACTCTCTATAGGAAAATGTCTACCTCCAACCCATTGGCACGCATCCTGGACACACATAGACTGACCGGACTCAATTACAAAGATTTGCTCAAAAACTATAAAATTATTTTAAGTTCCGAGAAGTTAACCCATGTATTGGATCATACCCTCCCACCTTACCAATCCGTCCATCCACTGAACAGAGAATGTCTCTGAAAAAATGGATAGACGAAGATAATAAGGCCAGATATTACATGTTGGGCTCAATGTCGATGAGCTCCAACGCCAACATAAAGATATCAAGACTGCTCGCCAAATGTTGGCTCACCTACAACAGATGTTTAGTGAACAGAGTCGCACAACCAAGTATCAAGTCACGAAATGACTTTCTAAGGCTAAAATACATGATGGGTAGTAAGTCCAAGATCACTATCTGATGATGATCAAGGACTTGAAAGAGCTTGAGAAGCTTGGTGTAAAGTTAGACTTGGAACTGCAGAACGATATTATTCTGCAATCCTTGACTAATGCATATGGGCAATTCATCATGAATTACCACATGCATAAACTTCAAAATTTTTTGGCCGAATTAATGAACATGCTGGTCACCGCTGAGCTTTCTATGAAAGATTCTAAAGGCTCAGTTCTTGCTATGGAACGGACTTCTTCCAAAAAAAAATCTTATGGAAAGAAAAAGAAGTCTGTAAAAAGGCAGAAGGTGGAAGGAGCAAAGAAGAAGAAGACAGAGTCGAAGAAGAAGGTCGATGTCAAAAAAAAGTATTTCCATTGCAACAATGATGGCCATTGGAAGCGAAACTGCCCTACTTACCTGGCCACCCTGAAGAATAAGAAGGAAAGTCCTTTTGGAGGTATGCTCGTTATTGAGTCTAACCTTACGATTTCTTCTGCATCCAGTTGTATGCTTGACTCTGGTTCTAGTGCTCATCTATGCACTTTCATGTAGGATCTTGAGGATAGCAGGAGGCTGAGGATGGAGACATGATCCTACACATCGATAATGGAGCAAGAGTTGCTGCAGTGGCAATGGAAACATATCCTCTTTGATTACCATTTGGTTTAGACTTAGTTTTGAAAGATTGTTATTATGTGCCTGCAGCTAGCAGAAATTTGATTTCTGTTTCATGCTTAACACTAGAAGGCAATGTGATTATCTTCTTTAAGGACCATTATAATATTCTTTATGAAAGAAATAAAATTGCAAATGGTTTTCTTATTAACGGTCTTTATCAGCTACATATTGATGTACCTATTTTAACTATCGAGCAAAATGTGAATGCCAAATGACCTAGGGATAGTCCAAATGATAGGTATCTATGGCACCTGAGATTAGGTCATATAGCAGAAGATTGGATCAATAAATTGAAGAAAAATGGGCTATTGAGACCATTGACTTCCAAGTCATATCCAGCTTGTGAATATTGTCTTCAAGGCAAAATGACTAAACTCCCTTTTGTAGGACATGGAAAAAGGGCGACAGATCTCCTTGCCCTAGTACATACTGATGTGTGCAGCCCATTTGATGTGCCGGCTAGAGGTAATTTTGTCTACTTCATTATCTTTATCGATGATCTGTCTAGGTATGGGTATGTGTATCTCATGAGACACAAGTCTGAAGCTTTTGAAAAGTTCAAAGAATTCAGACATGAAGTAGAAAAATAAACTAAAAAATCCATTAAGGTTCTTCAATCAGATCGAGGAGGTGAATACCTTAGCCAAGAATTCCTAGACTATCTCAAAAAAAATGGCATAGTCTCTCAATGGACTCCATTAGGAACACCTCAACTCAACGGAATTTCAGAATGGAGAAATCGGACTCTATTGGATATGGTCCGATCCATGATGAGCTTCACAGACCTTTCTGATTTTCTTTGGAGACACTCATTATTCACTTCAATTTATCTACTGAATAGAGTTCCCTCTAAGACCATTCCTACCACACCATATGAGATATGACATGGTAAGAAACCAAGTCTGAGTCATCTCAAAATTTGGGATTGTCCGACTCATGTCAAAAGACAATAAGCAGACAAGTTAGAGTTTAGGTCCTTTAGAGCTCGATTCATAGGATATCCTAAAGAGTCATTAGGATACTATTTCTACATTTCAGAAGACCACAATGTGATTGTTAGTCGACAAGCCATCTTTCTTGAAAAATAGTTTATTCAAGATAGCGGCATTGGAAAGCAGATTAAGCTTGATGAGAAAGTCTCACAAGTACAATGAGCTAAGGACCAATTGGAACCAAATCAGGTTGAGCCAATAAGAACACTATCTCCTTCACCTCGTAGATCGAAAAAAATTTTCCATCCTCTTGAAAGATACTTAGGTATTATTTCAGAGAAAATAGAAAAAATATTTTTCATAGGTACTGGTGCTCATGGTGATGATCCCAAAATCTACAACGAGGCGATATCAGATATCGACTCCAAAAAATGGCTAGAGGCAATGCAGTCAGAAATTGACTCAATGCACTCAAACCAAGTCTGGACCTTGGTAGATCCACTAGAAGGTATAGTACCTATTGGGTGTAAATGGATCTTCAAGAGAAAGATTGGTGTAGATGGGAATGTGGAGACATTCAAGGCTAGACTAGTGGCAAAAGGTTATAGTCAACGCGAAGGCATTGACTATCAGGATATCTTTTTCCTAGTGGCTATGCTAAAATCCATCCGCACATTGCTTGCCGTTGCAGCCTATTTCGATTATGAAATATGGTAGAATGGATGTGAAAATAGCGTTCTTAAATAAATATCTTGAGGAAGATATCTATATGGAACAGCCACTAGGTTTCACATCCAGTGATACTAATCACAAGGTTTGCAAGCTGCAAAGGTCCATATATGGACTTAAGCAAGCATCTCGAAGCTAGAACACTCATTTCAATGATGTGATCAAAATATTTGGTTTCATCAAAAACGAAGAGGAATCGTGTGTCTTCAAAAAGGTCAGTAGGAGCACTGTTGTCTTCCTCGTATTGTACATGGATGTCATCCTCCTTATCGAAAATGATATTTTCATGTTGACGACAATCAAAATATGGTTGTCCAAGGAATTTTCCATGAAAGACCTAGGTGAAGCATCCTTTATTCTAGGAATTAAGGTCTATAGGGATAGACTGAATAGGATGCTAGGACTTTCATAGAAGATGTACATAGAGAAAGTACTAAAGAGGTTTAGTATGGAAAACTCTAAGAGGGGATTAATACCCTTCAGACATGGTATTCATCTTTCTAAGAAGATGTGCCCTAGCACACCTGAGAAAATAGAATGCATGAGCAAGATCCCTTATGCTTCTGCAATAGGGAGCCTCATGTATGCCATGCTATGTACACGGACTTGATATAGCCCATGTTGTGAGTGTCACAAGCAGATATTAGTCAAATCCAGGTGAAGAACACTGGACTTCTATGAAATGTATCCTTAAGTACTTAAGAAGAACTAAGAATATGATGTTGGTCTTTGGTAACGGAGAACTCTAAGTCAAGAGATACATAGACTCGGATTTCATATCCGATATAGATGATCAAAAGTCGACATCCGAAAGTCTGTTTGTGTGCAATGGTGGTGCTGTCAGCTGAAAGAGTTTCAAGTAAATCATGATAGCAGATTCCACCATGAAAGCAGAATATATCGCTGCATCAGAGGCTGCGAAGAAAGCATTCTGGTACAAGAAGTTTGCTGCAAAAATTGGAGTAATGCCATCACATGCCATTCCTCTATACTGCGACAATAATGGTGCCATAGTCCCTTGCTAAGGAGCCGAGGTCTCATCAAAAATCTAAGCACATTGAGCGGCGATACCACCTCATCCGTGATTACCTCGAGAAGGGTTACGTCGAGGTCAAGAGAGTCGACTCTGCAGATAATGTGGAAGACCTACTTACAAAGCCATTGGACCAGTAGAAGATCGAAGCCCACCTTGAGAAGATGGAACTCAGACTTATAGCCAATTGGCTTTAGGATAAGTGGAAGATTGTTAGATATATGTGCCCTAGAAGTCAGAATTGGCTGACACTTGTAATACACTTCTAGGGGCAAAATTATAATTTTGATTATAATCAATAAAATGGGTTATTTTCTATCACATATGTGTATTTAGTGTCTATGATACATCCTTTGAGTTAATGATAATGATAATTCATATTTTCAAGAGTTGAAAATTTAAGACATGAATAATCATTATTAACTCATAAAATGCTTCCGACCATAGGATTATCATAAAGATGGTGATTGATCTGAAAGATTGGTGTACAATCACTTTTCTTTAGTAGATGAGTCTTGAGCCTACGGTGTGAAGATATTAGAGCGAGAGTATAGGTACTCGTTAGAGAATGAGGGCACTGAGCATGACCACCTCGAGTAGTCATTAGGAAGTCTACCTTTTCGTCAATGACTAACTCGATGCTGCAGTAGTGTATCTGATTCTTTGATCTGAGGTGCATCAGTAGTTCACCTTGAGGGTGTTATAGGTTGACTACACCATTACTCGATCTCCTAGCCATATGAAATCCTAAGGTGTATGTTGGCTATAGCATGTTCATTGTAGGAACTGAATTGCATCAAGATGGAATCTATCTACCTCAGTGGTAGAGGAGCAATCCTATGATAATATGAGAATCAAGTCTAGAAGCTCATGGCCATGGTAGAGTGAAATAATAGAAAGAGTTTCTATTTAGGTTTTCACATCGGACTCGAATCGAATGATTACATCATATGATAGAAACTAGGGTTTGACGAGTTCACCTTAACCCTAATCTGATCGGAGCTCAAGATAAAAAAACTTAATCACACAGGTAGCTGCACCAAGAGATTCATATTCAGCTCTGATAGGTTACCACCATATACTGCTAGGTGTCACTGATGAATTTTGGGAGTAATTAGAATGATTTAGATGATCAATCATTCTAATTGTCCGAATCAAAAGAGTTCTGATCCATCGAAAGAAGTTTCGATGATATCGATGATAGAGATCATGACATATCTCATTACTATACAGAACTGAACCTAACTGGGTCACACAAACAAGGGTTTAAATCTAGTGATCATCAATTGAACTGATCCAGTTCAATTGATCTGAATGAGATTCAATTAGGTTCAAAAAAATCCTGCTAGCACTCGATTGAACCTAACGTTCTTCTTTTACTATCATAAATAAGTTATCCTGAGTGAGCCAAAAAAGTTTGTGCTCGATCAGAGGCCTTCACTTGGTCTGATTGGAGCTTGTCCAAGTCAGAAAAGATTGTCTTATTTTGTAAGACATTACCTACCATTTTTGGTCATCTGCCATTTCTCGTCCTTTGACTTTGGTTAAAAGTTGATCTTTGACTGGTCAAATGTTGACCATTGATACTTTGACTTTTGTCCATGTGTCATGCACCTATTGGAGAGCTGGTGGGGGCTTATCCTCCTGTCAGAACCTGGCAAGGAGGAGGGCGCACGCCACCCTTGGCGTGTGCCCAAGCAGGAGGTGGCGTGCGCCCAAGCAGGAGGCGCCCAGGAGTCCCTGTTGGATAGGAACTCCTTCTTTTTGGATTTTGATTAGAGTTCTTCTAAGAACCAAGTTTGACTGGTCTTAGGCACCATCTAAGAAGGAATCCAAGGGACTCTATTCCCACCAATCAGATTTAGATCTAATTTCACAAAGAGTTATGATTGGTTGAGAAGAAGAGGAGTTGGATCATAGATAGTCTATAAATAAGACCCTGCACCCAACTTAAGGAGAATCTGAAAATTCTCCATGCCCAAGGCTTCCTCTCCTCTCCTCCTCCATGCCAAAACATCTTTTCCCTCTCCTCTCCATGCCCAAAGTGGTTTGGGTTCTTGGTTGGTGCAATCTAGATGAGAGAAAGGCGACAGAAAGCTAGAAGGCTGCACTACTGCAAAGGACAACTGCTGTTCTTCGAAAGATATTTTGAAGATCCTCCAAATCAGATCTAGATCTAATTTTTGGAGATGTCATAAAGAAGAAGAGGATCTCCAAATCCAGTTCGAGTAGATATCGATAGAGGCTAGGCACTTACATGGCTAGATCCAGAGCCTTCCGCTGCTTACAAGATCATCAACGGATAATAGGATTACCCACTTCAAGATAAATTTAATTTAATTTAATTTATTTAATTTATTTTAATTATTAAAATAATAAAAATTAGATCTAAAATATCCTAGATCTGATCTAGATTAAAGAAAAAAATTTTAAAATATATCTCTTGATCCGATCAGATCTGAACGTACCTAGTCCGAAAAATCGATATTTTCCTATATTATGCTCTAAGAGACTAACTATGATCTGAGGATATGGTTCGTGCTCAGAAAAAAATAAGCTATACTAACCAAAATCATAAGTAGCGGTACTGCAGCAGAAAATAGATATGATATCTATTTTATAAGAAAATTCGATCTTCTGAAGCTTCTCTTCTATATTGGACTCATTAAATTTCTTTTAATTATTATTTTATCAATCAAATTAGTTCTCCAATTCTTAAAAATAATCAAGTTTTCTTTTAATTTTTTAAATAACTATCTTAGATCCCTGAGGACTCGACCCGATTCATCCTATTCTATGTAGTAGTAGTCGATTAATTTTTATCTTTGATCGCTCTCACGACAAGAGCATATCAAATTTTGGTGCTGTTGCTGGAGATCTTGGTACGATTGATTCCAAAAAAAAAAATCTTTGTTACTTTATTTTGTGATCTCTTGCATTCTTAATTCTAATATTTGCTTCTTATTATTGCAGATCTAAAAAAAAGAGTAAAGAAGAAAATATATTATACTGCTTTCTAGGTCTTTATTTATTTATGTATTTTTTCTTTCTACTTTAGATTGCTTTATTATCTTTCTAGTAAAACAATTTTCTGCCTTTTATATAGAGTTAATTTTCTATCTATTTTAGACCTTTCTCTTATTTACTTTCTTTTTAATAGATTCTCTAAATATGAAAATATATTTTTTTATTTTTTAATTTATTACTCTTAAAGTAGATTTGAGTCCTTGCTTTACTTGTAGGTTACCTAGTTGCCTTTTAATCTTTACATAATTTACTTCTTATTTAGTTAGATTCTATAAATCTCTTCACACCTATTTAACTTAATTTAAAACTTTCCTTTTAGTATTTCTTTCTTAAAGATAACATAATATTTAAAAAAAATCATAAAATACTTAACAAAAATAGAAAAACTAATTAAACTTTAAAAGATTCTTACTTGTATTGGACATCCTCTCATTTTGCATCTCATTTTCATAATTAACCTTAAGGGCATTAACCTATTAATCAAATAAGATGGAAATTTGATCATCCTTCCTTGGCCCAAAAACCACATCCATCATTCTACATTAACCCAAGTCTTAATTTTAAAATTAATTAGACGTTAGCCCTAGAAATTTCAAGCTCAATAGGATAAGAAAGCTCTAGAGTTGGACCGGATTTGGATTGATTAATTGCTCGGTGTCTAAGGCAAGTAGTTTAAGAAGATGGTTTTCAATTGGTTCCATTGTCTGACCTGACCAACTCAATTGGTGTCTAAGAAAAGCAAGCAAGAAACCTCCCGCATCTTATACTTATCTAGCCGAGTCAGTTAGTCAGTTTTGGACTTGGAGTGCTGAAAGGTGGTCTTGAAAGTTAGGAGCTGTCTAGATCTAGGTTAATCATAGGATAGAGAGTCCTTGCTTGTCTAACTTGATTGCAATTAGCATCCAAACATTAACCTTTTTTTTTTCACTCTTCTCTTTCATTTCTAGATTTAGGATTCCTTAGGACCCATCTCTAGAATTCTTTTCTTATCTATCTCTCCTTCCTTTTCTCTCTTCTTCTATAAAAATAATAATAAATAAATAAATAAATAAAATTTTGTAAAATTGCAACTTCAAAAAGAGAATCTGGTCGATTTGTGAGAATTGAATCAAACCCCATTTTAAGTCAAAAAATTGTTTAGACCATCATGGGTGAATCCAACCAAGAATCCAAATTTCTTAAATACCTATGCTATCCTGTGGGCTCTACCCAACCATCCTGTATAAGACTCCCCAAGATTACGGTTGGTAATTTCAAAATTAAATCTCAAATAATTAATATGCTCTCCAAATTCATCGAAATTGAGGATGCCTACATTTTCATTAGAGAATTTGAGGAGGTTTGTGAAACCATGAGAATACACCAAATGTCACAAGATGCCATAAAACATAGGCTGATCAATTTTGCACTTAAGGATAATGCAAAAAAATGGTTATATAGCCTGTCCAACCAGTCAATCATGACATGGGAAGGCTTCGTAAATATGTTCTTAAGAAAATTTTTTCTCCATCACAAGACAACCAAGTTTAGAAACGAGATTAACTAGTTCTACCAACTAGGGGGAGAGTCTCTTTGGAAGTGCCTAGACCGATTTAAAAATCTCCTAAGTCAATGTCCACATCATGGTATAGAGATTTGGAGGTTGTACCAAATTATCTATGAAGGTCTAGACCCAAATTCCAGAACAATGTTGGAATCAATGTGCCAGGGCCAATTCATGTATAAGGAACCCGACGAGGCCCGATAATTTTTGGAAGATCTTGCAGAAAAGAGTCTACAATGGGAGTCGACTAGGAAAAATAAAAACCCCACACCAGCAAGAGGTGGGATGCACCAAGTCTAAATATCCCTAGCTACGGAGGTCAGAATTGTGACCTTGACCCATAGGATTGAAGCCTTAGAATTTCAAGGACACCCCCAAGCAAACCAAATATTCGCACCAACGTGCAATGGATGCGGTGCACCAGACCACATCTTGGAAGAATGTCCTTCACTAGAAAAAATAGTCAACGATAGGCTTGCACAAGTAAATATAGCCCATCAAAGACCTATAAACGATCCTTATGCACCAACGTATAACTCGAGATGGAGAAACCATCCAAACTTTTCATGGTCACAAGGTTCCAATTCAGGTAGTCATGTCCGAAAGTAGCCTTATCTAAGGATCAACTAAGCACCAGCTAACTCACCAGGATTTGGTCAAGAGAAAAGGTTGAACACTTTAGAAAAGGGGTTGGAAGTCTTGCTTAAATCAACTTCCGAAACCATATCTACACTAAATAATTTTATGCAAACCATGGGCCAATTATTAAATGCAAATACCCAGATAATTGAACATCTAAAAATGCAGCTAGGTCAGTTAGCTACCACAGTTAGTGAAAGAGAAAAGGATAGATTACCAAGTCAACCCGAGGCTAACCTAGGAATCAGAACAACCAACTACCCCAACAAGGACCCCAGATCAACCAATTGAATGCCATTCATATATTAAGATCTGGAAAATAAATAGATAACCATATAGACACACCCAAAATAGGAGAAGAGATAGAAGACCCACTATCTGAACCACTATCTGACCAGGGCCAACTTGAAAAATCCAATGCATCAGAACCTGATGCAACACCAAATTCGACAGCAGAGTCCTTACCAGGAGTTAATGGACCAACTACTAAGGTTGTAGCATCCTTCCCTAACAGACTTAGGCCTAACCAAAACTCAACCCAATTAGATAAGATCTTGGAGGTCTTCAAGCAAGTTAAGGTGAACATTCCCTTACTAGATATAATCCAACAAGTTCTTGCTTATGCTAAATTTCTTAAGGATCTGTGTACCAAGAAAAAGACCACCAATGTACCTAAGAGAGCCTTTCTAGCAGCTAGTGTGAGTTCATATTTGTCAAACTACATACAAATAAAGTACAAAAACCTAGGGTCCCCCACCATCTCATGCATTGTGGGTGAAACCTTAATCAATAAGGCTCTATTTGATTTAGGGGCAAGTGTTAACATATTACCATATTTCGTATATGAGCAATTAGGGTTAGGAAAACTCAAGCCAACAGAGATGACCCTATAACTAGCAGACTGATCCTTAAAAGTTCCAAGGGGAATAGTTGAGGATGTGCTAATCAAAATCGGTGACTTCATCTATCCAGTGGATTTTATAATTTTAGAGACTGAACCTATATCAAATCCGAAGTGTCAAATCCTGATCATTCTAGGTAGACTATTTCTTGCCATAGCTAATGCTCAAATCAACTGCCAAAATAGATTAATGAAATTTTTTTTTGACAACATGTCAATAGATTTGAACATCTTCCATTTGATTGAAACAAACGATCTGAATTGGATTTAAGATAATGCATATGACCCCATTGACTTCAGCGATGAAGAGTTCGACTTTGAACTTTTGATGGACCAAGAATTTGAAGAGGTCGATGAAGTCGCTACAATCAGCAAGCATAGGATGGAATCAAGATGGGAGCCCCCAGTGGAACCACTTGAGTTAATAGTCGAACCACTGTCCAAACCATCGATGACGAAGCACCAAAGTTAGAGCTAAAATCACTCCCCAAGCACCTCAAATATGCCGACCTAGGTTTATCAAAAATTCTGCCAATAATCATTTCAACAAACCTAGATCCCATGCAAGAAGAAGAATTATTGACTATCCTTAAAGAAAATCAAGAAGCATTAGGTTGGACCATGGCTGACATCAAGGGAATTAGCCCTTCAATCGTTCAACATTGAATTTACCTAGGGGAGGATGCCAAGTCAACTAGAGACCCCCAAAGAAGGCTAAACCCTACTATGAAGGAGGTAGTAAAGAAAGAAATTCTCAAGTTGTTGGACAATGGAATTATCTACCCAATCTCGGATAGCTCATGGGTTAGCCCAATCCAAGTGGTCCCTAAAAAGTTTGGGGTCACAGTGGTCCAAAATGAAATAAATGAACTTATGCTGATGAGAGTTCAAACTGGATGAAGAGTCTGTATTGATTATAGAAAACTGAATGCAGCTACAAGAAAGGACTATTTTTTCTTGCCATTCATCGATCAGATGTTAGAGAGGTTAGCCGGACATGAGTTTTATTGCTTTCTGGATGGATACTCCGGCTACAATCAAATTTTTATAGCACCTGAGGACCAAGAGAAGACCACATTCACATGCCCATTTGAAACTTTCATCTATAGACGCATGCCCTTTGGTTTGTATAATGCTCCATCTACTTTTCAAAGATGCATGATCAGCATCTTTTCAAACATGATCGAGCGATTTCTTGAAATTTTTATGGATGATTTTTTCATTTTTGGCTCCACTTTTTCTGAATGCTTACATCATTTAAGACTAATCTTAAAAAGATGTAAAGAAAAATACTTAGTGCTTAATTGAGAAAAATGCCAATTTATGGTTAAACAAGGCATAGTTCTTGGCCATGTGATCTCAAAGAAAGGCATTAAAGTAGACAAAGCCAAGATAGATCTAATTGCTAATCTTTCACCACCTAAATCAGTCAAGGAAGTACGTTCATTTTTAGGATATGCTAGTTTTTATAGGAGGTTCATCAGGAATTTTAGCCAGATGACCCGTCCACTAACAAATCTCTTAGCGAAGGAAGTCAAGTTCGAGTTTACTCCTGAATGTCTTGATTCCTTTGAGCATCTGAAAAAGAAACTAACTTCAGCCCTAATTGTTCACCCATCCAACTAGACTCAGCCCTTTGAACTCATATGTGATGCATCTGACCATTCTATTAGAGCCGTTCTACGGCAAAGAATCAATAAGCTACCGCGAGTCATCTATTATGCTAGTAGAACCCTCAATGATGTGCAGCTTAATTATTTAGCAACTGAAAAGGAATTCTTGGCCATCGTCTTTGCACTTGAAAAGTTTAGAGCCTATTTGGTTGGATCGCATACCATTATGTAGACTGATCACTCAGCCATTAGATATCTCTTAGCCAAGAAGGATGCTAAGGCACGCCTAATCCGATGGATTTTACTACTCTAGAAATTTGACTTAGAAATTAGGGATAAGAAAGAAATAGAAAATTTAATAGCTGATCACCTATCCCGATTAATAAATGCACCCTCCAACGAACCACCAATTAGAAAATTTTTTTCTGATGAGCAACTTATGTCTGTGACGATCGAACCATGGTACGTTGATATAGTCAATTACTTAGCCACCGATGAGATCCCCATGCATTGGACCACCCAGGATAAAAATAAATTATTTTCCCAAGTAAAGTACTTCATTTGGGATGATCCTTACTTGTTCAAACAATGTCCTAACCAAATCATTAGAAGATATGTCTCGAACCATGAGGTTAGAAGTATTCTATCATTTTGTCATGACCAAGCATGTGGTGGTCATTTTGGAGCCAACAAGACACCCACCAAGGTGCTCCAAAGTGGATTTTATTGGCCTAACCTATTTAAAGATGCCTATTACTATTGCAAGAGTTGTGTTAGGTGCCAACAAGTAGGCCGGATCATAAAGAGAGATATGATGCCAATGAATCCAATTTTGATTGTGAAAATTTTTGATGTTTGAGGAATCGATTTCATGGGACCATTTCCAAAATCTTTTAGGAATGAATATATTCTTGTAGCCATGGATTACGTGTCCAAGTGGGTAGAGGCAGTGCCATGTCGATCTAATGATAGCAAGACTGTTGTCAAATTTCTTAAGGAACATATTCTCTTCCATTTTGGTATTCCAAGAGCTATCATCAGTGACCGTAGAACATACTTCTACAATCGAGCCTTTGCATCACTGATGAAGAAGTACCATATTATGCACAAATTGGTCACACCCTATCACCCTCAGACCAATGGGCAAGTTGAGGTCTCAAATCAACAAATCAAACATATCCTAGAAAAGACAGTGAGCACAAATAGAAAGGACTGGTCACTGAAGCTAGTAGATGCACTTTGGGCATACCGCATAGCTTACAAGATCAATTTAGGTATGTCACCATTTAGGATTATGTTTGGCAAGGCAAGTCATTTACCTGTAGAACTCGAACATAGAGCAATGTGGGCAATCAAGAAATTGAACATGGATTTGGATGTAGTTGGAGAATAAAGAAAATTATAGATAAATAAACTTGAGAAAATTAGGAGTGAAGCCTATGAGAATGCTAGAATATATAAAGAAAAAACTAAGGCATTCCATGACCAAGCAATTATTAGAAAATCTTTTAAGCCTGGACAAAAAGTTCTCCTATATAATTCTAGGCTTCACCTCTTCGCAAGAAAATTAATATCAAAATGGACTCGGTCATACACAGTCAAAAATTTTTTTTCACATGGAGCCATTGAAATTGAAAATCCAAATAATTATACCATCTTTAAAGTAAACGGTCAAAGAATAAAACCATTCTTGGAGATGGCCACTGAAGAAATAGAGGAGGCTATGATATTGTATGAACCTCGGTAAGGCTAAGACGTTTGACTGAAGATATTAAATTTAGCGCTTATTGAAAGGCAACCTAATTTTTTTAAATTATTATTATTATTTCTATGAAATAAATAGAGATACCAATCTTCAAGTTTCAAACTTTTAAGCCAACATCACACTAGATCACCTTCAACATGGAGCACATTATCACCAGGTGTATTCTTTTCTTCAACTCCTTTTTTTTTTTTTTTGTTACACTCTTACTCTTTCCACTCCATTGAAGACAATGTCGATTAAGTTGAGGGATGGAGGATAAAAACTTAGAACTTAAAAAGATGAGAGTGTCCATAGACCTACTATGCTTTAAAATTAAAAGGAATTAGGCATCTTTGTAGCAATTGATGCACAGTTTAGATAAAATGTAAGGTATCAAGGGACTACACACATTAAGAAAACCCAATAGATGGTTAAGTATAGAATAAAAATTAATTTCTAGACCCTTCTAATCACTTCGGTATTATTGTCTAAAGGAGAGTCTATCTTTTATAAGTATAAAGGGGATGTCCTGATGCCTATGACACTTTCAACAAAAAAAAAAAAACAAAGAAGAGCAAATTCTAAACATTGGTCTCCCACTGAGTAACCGAATCCTGTTGCCTAAGTAAGCAATGATGTTTGCATCAAAAAGTGGGCAATTTGAAGAAGCTTTACTGTATAGCTGCTTTAGCCCATAACCTAGTAGACTTGAGTTGGTAAGCCTGAAGAATGTTATACACCTAATGCCCTAAAATCAACTGATTTGAGAGTCATTGGCCTAAAACTCGTTACATGGGTTGAATGGAATGCCAACAGGGCCAAGGCATTGCACAAACTGTATACTTTTAAAAAAAAAATGACAGGTAGAAGTATAGACCATAAACCTATCTTAGATTAAGACAAACCAAGGATAAAGATAGAAGTAGACCAAGAAAAGGTTTAGAAAGAAAATTCGATATTTTTCACTTAGCTATTCTATCGAATAGCTTTAATTTTCCAAGGACACACTTTACTAAGCTTCTTTTTGTATACCAATTATTGGGGATAAATTTCGCTCCCATCAAAGTCTAGTCTGATGCTCAGCCTGATACAACCGATAGTCATGAAAGAGCTTCAACGGACGAGCCTTAGCCAAACTCCTTCAACCGATCGAGCTCCTTCCGAACTCTCCAATGGTTGAGTCTTAGCTGAATTCCTTCGATCGACCAAACTTCTCAGTGGTTGAGCTTTAGTCGGACTCATATGGGAGCCAAACTTCCTCCACACTCCTCCAGTCGGATGCTTATGGGAGCCTAACTCCCTCCGAGGTCCTCCTTCAGTCGGACTCCTATGGAAGCCGAACTCCCTCTGAGGTTTTCCTCTACTCGGAGTCCTACGGTAGCCGAACTCCCTCCGAGGTCCTCAATGATCGAGCCCCGACCGAACTCCTCAGTGGCCGAGTCTTAGTCAAACTCCTCAGCGGTCGAGCCCCAATCGAACTCCCTCCGAACCCCTCCTTCAGTCGAACTCCTACGGTAGCCAAACTCCCTCCGAGGTCCTCAGCGGTCGAGCCCCAGTCGAACTCCTCAGTGGTCAAGCCCCGACCAAACTTTCTCTGAACCCCTCCTTCAATCGAACTTCTACGGACATCGAACTCCCTCCGAGGTTCTTCTTTAGTCGAGCTTCTATGGGAGCCGAACTCCCTCTGAGGTTCTCCCTCAGTTGAACTTCTACGAGAGCCGAACTTCCTCCGAGATTCTCCTCTAGTCAAACTTCTACGATAGCTGAACTCCCTCCAAGGTCATCAACGATCGAGCCCTGGCCAAACTCAAACTCCTCAGTGTCCGAGCTTCGACCGAACTCCTCAGCGATCAAGCCCTAGCCGAACTCCTTCCAGCTTGCTCCTGCAATCAAATTTCTTCAGGAGTCAAACTCCTTCTAGATCGCTCCTACAGTCGAACTCCTCCAAGAACCAGACTCCTTCCAGAATTTTTCTTCAGCTAGATTTCTCCAGGAGTCGAACTCTTTTTAGATCGCTCCTATAGTTTGAACTCCTTTAGGAGCCAAACTCCTTCCAGATCGCTCTTGCAGTCGGACTCCTTTAAGAGCCAGACTTCTTCCAAAATTTTTCTTCAGCCAAATTTCTTAAGGAGCTGAACTCTTTTTAGATCACTCCTGCAATTTGAACTCCTCCAGGAGCCAAACTCCTTCTGGGTCGCTCCTATAATTTGGACTCCTCCGGGAGCCGAACTCCTTCTGGATTGCTCTTGCATCCGGATTCCTACAGGAGCCAACCTCATTCTAGATTGCTCTTGTAGTCGGATCCTGAATGCATGCTTTCATTAGATGGCATGGCCGCCACTATTAGTCAGGCAGCACCGCTCTCTCCGTAACAAGCCTCATGCGGCCCATGGTCGGACGACATGGTCGCCACTACTAGCCTAACGATACTTCTCTCTCCGTATCGAATCCCATGCAGCCTCGAACGACCCGCTATCAGATGGTATGGTCATCACCATCATTCAAGCTCCGTCTATAAAAGGAATCCTTCAGATACGTTTTCTCCAAGCTCTCCTCTCTCCTCTAAAGTTCTAAGCTCACTTCTCATTCATGAGCACTCTATTTCTATTGGCTAGAAGAGCTAACTTGATCATCGGAGGATCCTGTTGGAGCCACCACCACTGACTCCATATGAGATTTTATTTTGCAGGTCACCAACGGCGACCTCGTCGTCCTCTACTTCAGTTCGATCCAGCATCAACCAAATTCTGCACCAACAGAATTGGTGCTAGAAGAAGGGCCCTCTATTTTTGAAGTTTTCTTATTTTTGAAAGGGTGCTCAGTGATGATTTCTCTCTTTTCTCTCTAGAGATCTCCCTTCTTCCTCTCTAAAGTTTTTTTCCAAGAGAAAATACCTCCCAGGAGAGCTTCGACTCAATGATTGGCGGCCTTCATGGTCCGATCCCATCCAGATCCATCTGCTTTCATTTCAGTCTCGGCAATCCAAGTTCCACTTGTAGCCATGGTAAATGTGGAGCAGTTCAATCTACTGGTCTAGCAGGTTCATGGCCTCACCGAGATGATGCAGGCCATGCGGCAGCCTTTGGTGGTGACTCCATCAGGAAGCCCATCATCAGGATGTCAAAAATCGGCCTTAAGAAAGAGTACTCGAGCTAGCATATCCATCGCTCCTGAAAAGAAAAAATAGAGAGCAGAGGATCCATGTTCGGATCGTGGTTCTCCTTTGGAGGAGACCTTCTCCATTTATAGTCGAAAGTCCCCCAAGATCTGCAATCAAGACGATGTCCTCGATCACAGACTATGGAAGATGGACCGATGGATCAAGAAACTCCACCATGTCATCCCAGCTCGTTATGACGATGTCCACACTGATCCCCCCTTCTCTCTCTAAATTATGCAAGAGCCTATTCTGTCGAACTTCAAGCTTCCTCAATTTGAAAGCTATGATGAAACCTCTGATCCAGTCGATCATTTGGAGGCCTTCCAGACCATGATTCTACTCCATGGCGCACCAGATGCCATATTATGTCGAGGCTTTTCATCTATTTTGAGGGGGGCAACAAAAAATTAGTACTCAATGTTGAAGCTAAGTACAATCTTCTCTTTTGATCAGATAAGCCATCAGTTCGTAGCTCACTTCATTAGTAGCCGACGTCCACATCGAGATTTGAATTCCTTGATGAATGTCAAGCAGAAGTAGGGAAAATCTATCCGAACTTATGTCATCCGATTTAATGCTACTACTTTGGAGGTCCGAAATCTAGATCAGTCTGTTGTCATGGCCACACTCAAGGGCGGCCTTCAGAAGAATGACTTACTGTTCTTTCTGGAGAAGAAGTATCGCAGGAACTTTGCCGATCTGTTGGCTCGAGTCGAGGGATATGCCCGTGCGGAAGAAGCCTTCAAGTGGAAAGATGAAGAAGCCTTAGGAGAGCAGCAGACGGACGAGTATAATAGACCCACCATTGATGGAGGACCGAGTGAAGTTTGGCCGCACTCACGGACTCTCTTCGGGCACAAGCAAGCCCGAACTCCTCGAGCTCGTCATCAAGGAAGCCCCGATAGAAGGGCACGAAGAAGTCCTCCTCCTAGAAGGTTCCACAACTACGCCTCCCTCAATGCTCCTAAAGCTCAAGTTTTGATGAAAATTAAGAACCAGCTATCAAGACCAGAAGAATTACGATCTCTTCCAAACAAGCGCGATCGAAGCAAGTACTACTTCTACCATCATGACCATGGCCATGACACTGAAGAGTGTGTTCAGCTTCGAGATGAAATCAAGGAGCTCATCAGGAGAGGTCGGCTGACTTGGTTCCTCGGATGTCAGTTTGAAGCAGGAGAAGATCGGCCAAGGGTGCTGCCATAGCTAAAACTACCAATGATGGAGGAATAATAAAAAGGTCGGCCACCTTCTGTATCATCAATGCCACATCTAGAGGGGGCTTGGTACTTTGGCGATCCATCATCTCTCAGCCTCAGAGCCAAGAGGAGCTCGCTCCAAATTGAGAAGGCCAACATGAGATAGAGGAGGTCATCCGGTTCGGAGCTTATCGCTTGAAGGAACTCGGAGGAACAATGCTCCCACGATCCTGAAATACAGAGAATCTAGGAATGTGCTGCCAATAATTTTTCTTCAATAAAATTTCTCCATTTCAATATTGTTGTTCCTTGGTGTAGAAACTATGTAGTAATAGGAAAGAAGCAATCAATAGTGTCCATGTTAAGAACAGGAGGAGAACCTCATCCTAACATGAACAGATCGAAATCCTTCAACCTCGGCTAGAGATAAGATCTCTTCCAAGCATCCGAGTTAACCTCGGCTAGAGATAAGATCTCTCCCGAGTGATCGAGTCAACCTCGGTCAGAGATAAGATCTCTTCTGAGTGATCGAGCCAACCTCGACTGCAGGAGATAAGATTTTCTTCGAGCTTCAACCTCGGTCAGATCTCTCCCGAGCGCTCGAGTTAACCTTGACTAGAGATAAGATCTCTTCCAAGCGACCGAGTTAACCTCGACTAGAGATAAGATCTCTTCCGAGTGCCCAAGTCAACCTCGACTAGAGATAAGATCTCTTTCGAGTGCCCCGAGTCAACCTCGACCAGAGATAAGATCTCTTCGAGCGACCGAGCCAACCTCGGCTGTAAGAGATAATATCTCTCTCCGAGCTTCAACCTCGGCTAGAGATAAGATCTCTTCCGAGCGATCGAGTCAACCTCGGCTAGAGATAAGATCTCTTCCGAGCAACCGAGCCAACCTTAGCTGCAGGAGATAAGATCTCCTCCGAGCTTCAACCTCGGCTAGAGATAAGATCTCTCCCAGCGCTCGAGTCAATCCTCGGTCACCAAGAGATAAAGATCTCTTCCGAGCGCTCGGATCAACCTCGGCTAGAGATAAGATCTCCTCCGAGCTTCAACCTCGGCCAAAGATAAGATCTCTTTTGAGCGATCGAGTCAACCTTGGCTAGAGATAAGATCTCTTTCGAGCACCCAAGTCAACCTCGATCAGAGATAAGATCTCTCCTGAGCGACCGAGCCAACCTCGATTGTAGGAAATAAGATCTCCTTCGAGCTTCAACCTTTGACTAAAGATAAGATCTCTCCCAAGCATCCGAGTCAATCTCGGACTAGAGATAAGATCTCTTTCGAGCGATCGAGCCAACCTCGGCTGCAGGAGATAGGATCTCCTCCAAGCTTCAACCTCGACCAGATCTCTCTCGAGCGCCTGAGTCAACCTCGGCTAGAGATAAGATCTCTTCCGAATGACCGAGTCAACCTCGACTAGAGATAAGATCTCTTTCGAGTGATCGAGCCAACCTCGACTGTAGGAGATGAGATCTCCTCCGAGCTTCAACCTCGATCAGAGATAAGATCTCTCCCGAGCGTCCGAGTCAATCTCGACTGGAGTTAAGATCTTCCCCGAGCTTCAACCTCGACTGTAGGAGATGAGATCTCCCCCAAGCTTCAACCTTGGCCCCGAGCTTCAACCTCGACAGGAGTTAAGATCTCCCCCGAGCTCAACCTTCAACCTCGACTGCAGGAGATGAGATCTCCCTCAAGCTTCAACCTCGATTGCAGGAGATAAGATCTCCTCCGAGCTTTAACCTTGATTGGAGTTAAGATCTCCCCCGAGCTCAACCTTCAACCTCGACCATGGAAGATGAGATCTCCCTCGAGCTTCTATGGGAGGTAAGCTCTCTTCCGAGCTTTAACGTCAATAAAAGATAAGATCTCCCTGAACCTCGATCGAAGATGAGATCTCCCCCGAGCCTCAACCTCAACTTCAACTTTGGCTGAAGATAAGATCTCCTCCGAACTTCAACCTGAACTGACGTAGAGCCCTGAATAGGACTTCGACAGTCACCTTTTCTGTACTTTTTTTCTTTAAATTTTAAATTCGAAAGTAGGAGGACTATTATTGGGGATAAATCTTACTTCCGTTGAAGTTCAGTCTGATGCTCAGCCTAATACAATCGATAGTCACAGAAGAGCTTCAGCGGATGAGCCTTAGCCAAACTCCTTTAGCTGACCGAGCCCCTTCCAAACTTTCCAACAATCGAGTCTTAGCTGAATCCCTTCGACTGGCCAAACTTCTCAGTGGTCAAGCTTCAGTCGGACTCGTACGGGAGCCGAACTTCCTCCGCACTCCTTTAGTCGAACGCCTACAGGAGCCTAACTCCCTCCGAGGTTCTCCTTCAGTCGGACTCCTATGGAAGCCAAACTTCCTTCGAGGTTCTCTTCTAGTCGGACTCCTACAATAGCCGAACTCCCTCTGAGATTCTCAACGATCGAGCTCCGACCGAACTCCTCAGTGGCCAAGTCTTAGCCGAACTCCTCAGCGATCGAGCCCCAGCCGAACTTCCTCCGAATCCCTCTTTCACTCGAACTCCTATGGTAGCCGAATTCCCTCCGAGGTCCTCAGTGGTTAAGCCCTGGCCAAACTCCTTAGTGGTCGAGCCTCGATCGAACTTCCTCTGAACTCCTCCTTCAGTCGGACTTCTATGGAAGCCAAACTTCCTCCGAGGTTCTCCCTCAGTTGGACTTCTGTGGAAGCCAAACTTTCTTCGAGGTTCTCCTCCAGTCGAACTCCTTCAGTAGCCGAACTCCCTCCGAGATCCTCAATGGTCGAGCTCCGACCGAACTCCTCAGTGACCGAGCCCCGATCAAACTCCTCAGCAATCGAGCCCTAGCCGAACTCCTTCCAGATTGCTCTTGCAATCAAATTTCTCCTTCCGGATCGCTCTTGCAGTCAGACTCCTTCAAGAACCGGACTCCTTTCGAAATTCTCCTTCAGCCAGATTCCTTTAGAAGCCGAACTCTTTTCGGATCGCTCCTGCAGTTCGGACTCCTTCAGGAGCCGAACTCTTTTCGGATCGCTCCTACAGTCGGACTCCTCTAAGAGTCAGACTCCTTCCAAAATTCTTCTTCAACCAGATTTCTTCAGTAGCCGAACTCTTTTCAGATCGCTCCTGCAGTTCGAACTCTTTCAATAGCTGAACTCCTTCCGTATCGCTCATGTAATTCAGACTCCTTCGGGAGTCGAACTCCTTTCGGATTGCCCCTGCAGTCGAGTTCCTATAGGAGCCAACCTCATTTTAGATTGCTCTTGCAGTCGGACCCTGAACGCATGCTTCTATCAAACAACATGGCCGTCACTACCAGTCTGGCAGCACCGCTCTCTCCATAACAAGTCCCATGTGGCCCACGATCGGACGACATGATCGTCACTACCAGCCTGACGATACTTCTCTCTCCATACCGAATCCAATGTGGCCTCGAGCGGCCCGCTATCAGATGGTATGGTCATCACCATCATTCAAGCTCCATTTATAAAAAGATCCTCCAAATATGTTTTCTCCAAGCTCTCCTCTTTTCTCTAAAACTCTAAGCTCACTTTTAATTCCTGAGCACTCCACTTTTGTTGGCCAGAAGAGCTGACTTGATCATCGGAGGGTTCCACCGAAGCCACCACCATCGACTCCAGATGAAATTTTATTTTGCAGATCATCGATGGCGACCTCGTCCTCCTCCACTCCAGCTGGATCTGACGTCAACCAAATTCTGCACCAACACCAATTTTTTTAGAATTACCTAAAGATGCTCATGACTTAGCACACTGATATTTGACACTAATCTTTCTTTTGCTTGAGGATGAGCAGAGTTCAAGTTGGGGGGTGTGATAAGTACTTGATATATTGTAATAAAAAGCACTAAATATTATTGTATTATATATTTATTAGTTAAATTTGATGCTTCTTAATCTCTTTTGTAGGTAATTAGGAGATTGGGCTCATACAAGCTAATTCAAAATCAAATTGGCTCAACCAAGCAAAAATCAGATATCTAATAGGCTAGGAGTAAATAACTCAAGGGGTTAAGTCACGATCAATGGCTAGAAAGCAATTCATTAAAGATCCAAGGGTCAAAAAGAAAGATAGTTGCTTTAAGGGTTTGGATCAAAAATAATTGATCAAAGGGCTGAAAATTGAGGCATGTATCTATGAAGCTCTAACCCAAATTGGAGCTTAATCCAAAGATCCCACATGATCCATCCCAAACTGATTTAAAATGGATCACGGAGTGGAAAAAAAGGAGGAAATGCCAAAGAGAGAAATAAATTATATGCTATTTTTTTTATCTTATTTTTTACGCTCTAATTAGAAGTCCACACCAAATCAAAAATTTCTCATGCACACTTCATCTCATCCATCCATTCCTATCATATCTTTAGTCCGATATTACTTAACCAATAAATCCTCCTATCTCTTAGTATCTATAAAAAGTCTCTAAGACTTCAATCAAAACTATTCTTCTATCCATCTCCATCTAGTTCTAGCCTTCACACCTCCTCTCTCTCTCCACTCAAGTCTCCACTTTTCTTTCTTTCTTCTTTTTCCTCCATAAAATTCTCTTCTTCCTTTTTTTTCTTCCTATGGGTTAGAAGCAAGAAGATGGTAATGGCGGACGGCATCCCTTCCATGCATATCTACGCTCCATCATCTCAGGAGGAAAGATGAATCTTGTAAACAGATGGTTTGATGTTCATCTATTTTATGTATCTTTTTTCTTATATTAATAAAATTTTTAATTTATTTAGAAATTAAAAGTGCACTATTTTTTTTTGCTTCATTTATAAGATCTAGATTTTGAACAATCTATGCTCTAAGAGACACGTTGTGATTTGAGGATATGATGCATGCTTAGATAAGAGATAGATTATATCAAAAAGAATAGATTTTTTTTTTATTTATGAGATTTAATTAGATAGCTTACGCTCTAAGAGACTGACGGTGATCTGAGGATATGGTTCGTGCTCAGAAAGGAGATAAGCTATACTAACCAAAATCATAAGTATCGGTGCTGCAGCAGAAAATAGATATTATATCTATTTTACAAGAAGATTCGATCTCCTAAGGCTTCTCTTCTATATTGAACTTATTAAGTTTCTTTTAAATATTATTTTATTAATCAGATTAGTTTTTCAATTCTTAAAAACAACCAAGTCTTCTTTTAATTTTCTAAACAACTGCCTTTGATCCCTGAGGACTCGATCCGATTCATTCTATTCTATGGAGTAGTAGTCGGTTAATTTTTATCTTTGATCGCTCTCATGATAAGAACGTATTACCAAACAAAAGGAATGAATCATGTGGGATCGGCTTTGGTGGAGTTTCATGCCTACCTGTAAGGTATATCATGGTTATGGCCTATCAAGGGGCACCTTACACTCGCTATGCTCCATTCTATGTGTACATCACTTCAAGCTCAATTACGATGAAGAACTGCAATTATTGGAACAGCATGTAAAACAAGGGTGTCCCCCAATATACAAGGGTTTCACTTCTTCAAAGTTGTGTTATTACAACACCATGGCAAAGTTGTGAAGATGCATTCTGTGTATCTTCTGTTTCATCTGAAATCATGTTTTTACCACCTTCGCTTGAGTGCAAGTCTTGCTCCGATTTATGGGACGTATTTATATCTACAGCCGCTGAAGCTACAGTTTAATTGGCTCTATGAGTGGTTTGTTCATTTGAAGCAGGATTGCACTCACCACGGCTTCCTCCAAGAGACGTGCATTCCAGGATATGGGACCTCTATTATGCCAATTTATGCCTTCCCCCTAATATTTTGGCCATGCTATGTGATATTTCTCTTCGTGGGCCTTCTGTGTGTGCTGAGATTGGCTTTGAGGATTGCTTATTATGTTCATACAATGAGATGATCGGCTGTGGGTTTTGGCTACTTCCATATTATGCCTTATTGATCTATTCATTGATGGCCAGGCCATCTTATGTTAGTTTATGAGGTGTTTACTGTATTGTATTGTAATTTCCCTGATTATATCCATTTGGATATGATTTATACTAACGTACATCAAAATTTATTTTATATATTTTAATTATTTAAAATTTTGATTAAAAATAATTTTTTGATAAAATAATAAAAATATATTTAATGATTTAAGAAAATTAAATTTTATATAATTATCATGAATAAATCTTTCGATTTTTGCAACTACTACGTCTCATAAATGAGACACGGATATCTATAGACTTGGTTGCATGTTGCAGATGGTTAAAAGTTGTATCTATTAGACGAACAATAATGGTTGGATATATAATTATTTTTGTATTTAGATTAATATTTTTTATATTAAATAAAGTTAGAGTTAATTTTATATTATTTTATTTAATTCATTGATTTTATTATATATCATGTTTATATTTATTTTTGATATATTAAAAAAAAAAATTCTTCGTTTCTTCTTTCGTCGGCCGTGGGGATGGCCTGTAGATCCAACTAGCCACATGATCGGTTATTTGTAATTGAAATCATCGTGATTCGGATCCGCTTCCAGAATTTTATTTGTTTTATTGGGCCTATGATCTTGGAGTTTTGTTGGAATAAAAATAAATAAATAAATCAAGATAGAAAGGGAGCAGATGAGAGAGAGAGGAAGAACCGAGATAACCCCGAAGTCCTCCTCTCGTATCGTTGACCGGACTCCGGTCGACCTTCGGCTGCCGTGGGACGGGCCGATGGTGAGTCCCGTGAAGTGGCGGCGTCGGAGACTTCTCCTTCGTCTTCAAGGAAAAAGAAAAGGGGATGGGTACTTGCAATAGTCCCCTTCCTTCCCTCGGATAAGAATGACCGGACCTCGTGATTGCATCCGGCGGCCACGCAAGGGACGTCGCCGGCGATCTCCCCCTCCGGAAGCCACCCGCCGGTGAAACAAAAAAAAAAAAAAAAAGAGAGGAAAGATGAAGAAGCCACCGGATCTTGTTCGCCGGCAGTTGTCCTCTCAAGCGCCGGCATAAAGGGCGGTCGGAGGTCTTGAAGACGGTGGCTGTTCGTCGATCCGGGCTTTTCTGGCCGCCGCCGACCAGTTTTGTTGGGAGGAGCGCCGGCTATGCCCCCCCCCCGCCCCCCGCCCCCCGGTATTTATTCAATTGTGAAAGCCTGTTTGGCGGCAGTGTCAGCCGATTAGGCTTTTTCCGGCGGCCGCCAGCCGGGACATCGCCGGGGAGGAGGCATCCGTCTTCTGCCTCCTCCGCCGCACCTGATCGGGAAAAAGCGCGAGGGAAATGGAGCTTGGAGGTAGAAAGGATTTTGGGTTTCAGGTTTTAACCCATAAGCCCGAATCCATTAATCTGTTAGCTTTTGATGGTTGACTGAACTGGTTTCAGGGGATTTTGTAAATAAGCCCCTGATAAAGTATACACTCAATAAAGCCCTTATTTTAATAATTGAATGAACTAGTCAAAATGGTTTTGGGGATTTTTTTTGCAATTTAGTCCCTAACAAAGTAAAATTCTATAAAAAGTCTTATAAATTTACTTATTGATCCATATTATAGAGTTTATTACATAAAGATCCTTGAATTATCGTTTAGCCCTTATAATAAAGTTAATTACATAAAGATTTTCTGAAAATTATGATAAGGTTCTATTATATGGTTTTATAGCATGAAAGTATAAAAATTTTGCATATTATATGGCTAATTTATATGCTATTTCATTTGTTTATATGCAAATAAAGAATTTCTGACATGTTATCATATTCTTGATGATGTGTTTGGTACCATATTAAGGTTAGTAGGTTTATTATATTCAGGAGTAGACACAGCATTCTGGATATAATAAACACCATATAAAAATTATTAAATAAAGTATAATGGTGTGTAAATAAAATTATAATTAAATCATAGAAATAATTAATTTTACCTATAGTAAGTGGTTATTTTTATGATTTAATTAAAGTAAGATAATAATTTAAATATTGAGGATATAATTTTTTCTAAACCCATAGGCATGGAAGTTTACTATCCTTTTATACCTATGTTGCTGGTCTTATTAACAAAGTTTTAGTAAATTAGGCATAATGCATCTCTATCCATTGGAAGGTTACTGATAGATATATGTCCTACAAGCTAAGTTGGCTGATACTTAAAAATATTCTAAGGGCATAGTTTATAATTTTGACTTATTAAATTAATAAGATTGGATTATTTTTTTATTTATATTGTATTTAGTGTCCATGAATCGTTTAAGAAATTAATAAGATAATGACACATATTCTCAAGAGTTAAAAATTTAAAGCATGTCATTGATGGTTAATTTTTAGATTACTCTTGACCGATAGATCATCACGAGGATGGTAGATGATCTGGTGAAGTTGGTGCATGGATCACTTCCTTATAGATAGACGAGTTTTGAGTCTACATTATGGGAACACTGAGCGAGAGAATAGGTGGTTGTTGGAGAACAACGGTACTGAGCATAACCATACGAGAAGTCATTTAGATATTTACTCACTCATTAGTAACTTACTCGATGTTATAGTAGTGTGATTGGTTCTTGACCTACAATGACTTGACTATTCACGATTAGAGGTGGTAATTGAGTCGGGTCGGATATAAACAGGTCGGGTCGGATATGGGTCGAATAAAAAAACTCTGAACCCAGGCCCAACTTATTTATTAAATAGATTAAGTTTTAAAATCCGAACCTGACCTATTTAATAAATAGATTACCCGTGTTGCTCCAAGAATTGATTTTGGCGATTGTAAAATATTTAAGGGGATTACTAATGATTTTGACTTAGAAAAAGATTTATTATATTTTAGGGATAAAAACATAATTGTTGTGGATAAATCCTACTCCTGCCAAAGTTCAGTCTGATGCTTAGCCTAATGTAACTGGTAATCACAAAGGAGCTTCGATCGAAAATTCTTCCTCTTGGGACTCCTCCAGCGGCCAAACTTCTTTCGAACTTCTTCAGCAGTCGAACTCCTTCCGGACTCCTCCAGCAGTCGAATCCTTTTCGGACTCCTTCAGCAATCGAACTTCTTCCAGACTTCTCCTTCAGTCAGACTCCTCTTTCAGCCGTACTCCTCTAATGGCCGAACTCCTTTCGGATCCCTTCAGCAGTCAAACTTCTTTCGGACTCCTCCAACGACTGAACCTTTTTTGGACTTCTTCAGCAGTCGAACTCCTTTCAGACTTCTCTTTCAGCCAGACTCCTCTCCCAACCTTACTCCTCTCCTAGCTATACTCCTCTAGTGATCAAACCCCTTTTAAACTTGATAAGTATCATAAATTTATCAATAAAAGTATTAATTTATTAATTAATTTATATTAATTTTTAAGAATTAATGATCAATTTATATATAATTTTTTAAAAATTCATATTTTTATTAATTAAAAAATTAATTAAAAAATAATAAAAATTAAAAAATAAAATTTTATTATCAATGGAAAGAGCTCATTTTTTTATCATAATAAAATAAATTTCAAATAGAATGGAGCTAAAACAGAAAAGATATGAATTTTTAAAGAAATAAAATAAATAAAAATTAAATAAAAAAAGAAAATGGCTCAGTCGACTTCGCAAGCTAAGCCACCAAACCAAGCCAAGCCATCAAAGCCGACTCAACCATTGAAGCCATCAGCCGGTCCACGATCTAGGCATAGATCGCCAGCTCAGCAGTAACCGACGAATCACAGAGCGACACGTGGCGGACCTAGACCCTTAAAGGATCTATAGAAATTTATCGCATCTCACAGGATATTTTGATCTTTTCACTCAGCAACAAGAGTGCTGATTGGCTATAGTGTGTGGTGTGGCCGGTCCATACGATCCATGGGAATAGTAATTGCACGATCGGACGGCTGTGGTTGCTTGCGGTCAAGATCGGACGGTCAGAGTTTATTCCAACTCTGATTTGATTTCTGATTTCACCCGGATCACCATCGGATGGCAGCGCTCAATCCAAGGGATGATCCAATGGTCCAGAATACTTCTGGTGGTGATCAGAACTTTTAAAGCATGATTTGCGATCAGATTTTCTCCATCAAAGCATGATCGGATGGCCAGAATTTAATCCAACCTGATCTAGGCTGATACACATCTGATTTTGATGATTTTTGATCCGTTGGATTTCTATCAATGGCAAGATTTTACCTAAAGTAGCAAAATTCATCTAGAACTCTTTTAAATCTAATTTTTACTCAAATTTCTCCATATTTTGACGATCAAAGAGCTCTTTAGTCCCACATTGCCCAGAAGAAAATTATCCAACATTCCTAGCTCTATAAAAAGGACCTCAGGCCTCCAGAAATCAACATCTCTGGTCAAGGTGAAGCTTTGGTACAGGGTGAAGCTAGGCTATGGGATAAAGGATACTTCAAAGCAATTGATGTTGAGAAGAAGAGCCAAACTTCTACACCATCTTTCCACCCATGTCGATCCAAGATCAAAGATCAGGCTATTTTATTTTATTTTATTTTTTTTAAATTTTATATATTTAAATTCTAAAATTTTAATTAATAAAAATTTTATTTTATATTTTAATTTTTTACTTTTTATTTTTTTTATAATTTTTATATTTTAATTATTATTTTTTATTTTATTGTAAGTAGATGCTAAGATCTAACTAGTAGATCTTAGTACTAAATTTAAATTTCTACATCTTTTAATTTTTGTTTTTAATTTTTTGGCTTCACTTTTGATTCCAAAAACTCAAATCCTTTTCTTTTTTTTTTTTAAAAATCAAAGATTTCAAATCTAAAAATACTACCTTCCTTGTGGATTCGACCCGACTCACTACTATCTATGTATTTTTAATTATTTTTAGAAGTTGGATTAAACTGATAAACACGGTGTCTTAACGATAATATTACGTTCCTATCAAGTTTTTAGCACCGCAATCCAAAATCATTAAAATTTGTTAATCCAATATTCGATACAGGATAGTAAGCTACATTGTATCTGACTGAGGACGGTAAACATAGCGCTTATTGGGAGGCAACCCAATATTTAGTTTTTATCTAATTTATTTTTTTAATTTATTTTTTTTTAGGATAATTTGAATAAGTTGAAGGGAGAGCTTAAATTTTCAAAGGCATATGCTGAACCAAAAATATACTGAGTTAGGTGTATTCTTCCATATTCTTTATTACACCCTTTATTTTTTCTTCTCCATTGAGGACAATATCGATTAAGTTGGGGGGAGAGAAAAATAAAAATTTTTAAAATTTTAAGTCCTCGAAAAAGTTAGTATTTAGACACCTGATTATACTTAAGAATCGAATTAAACTAAATATTTCTAAAAGAAAATTGATACACAGATCAGAGAATCTGTGAGATATTAAGGAATCAAGTATTAAAAAAATTCAATAAAGAATTAAGTCCAGAACATAAAAAGTTTTTTCTTGGAGCATTTCTAATTACTTCTACTAGCATCAAAGAAAAGTCTACTTTTTATAGACTTGTGTAGGATAACTATACGTTTCTTCATATAAAAAATTTATTTTAATAAAATAGTTTCCAAGTACTTCTCACTGAATAACCGGGCCTTTTTGCCTAAGCAAGCATTGAGTTTCGTGTCAAAAGATGGGAAGGACAAAGAATCTCGTTGTAAAGCTAGTCTTAACTCGTAGCCTGTTTGATTCGAGCTAGTAAGCCCGAGGGGTATTCTATACCTAGTGCCCTAAAGCCAACTAGTTTGGAAGTCATTGGCCCAAGACTCGCTACATAGATCAAATAGAAAGCTTAAGGAGTTAAGACACTTAATAGTGGTATAACGTTAAAAAAAAAAAAATTGGTTTCCCACCAAGTAACTAGGTCCCATTGCCTAAGTAAGCAATGATATTCGCATCAAAAAGTGGATAATATAAAAATAAAAATTAATAAATGAAGAGCGAAAGTAGCAATACACTTGCCTATATGAAAGTTTAGACAAATCAGAGATAAAGATAGGATAATTAAGAAAAAATTCTGAAAAATTTAATATTTTTTACTTAATTTTTTTATTGATAAGTATTAATACCTCAATGATATATCTCATTTAAGCTTTACTGAATATCAATGGCCATTTTGAAAACTGCTTAGGTAAAATTTAAAATTCTAAAGTTAAAAGATATTTAAAACTAAATTCTTTCTTTATTCGAGGACGAGCAAAGCTTAAGTTGGGGGGTGTGATAAGTATCATAAATTCAACAATAAAAGTATTAATTTATCAATTAATTTATATTAATTTTTAAAAATTAATGATCAATTTATATATAATTTTTGAGAAATTCATATTTTTATTAATTAAAAAATTAATTAAAAAATAATAAAAAATTAAAAAATAAAATTTTCTTATTAATGGAAAGAGCTCATTTTTTTGATCATAACAAAATAAATTTTAAGTAAAATAGAGTTAAAATAGAAAAGATATGAATTTTTAAAGAAATAAAATAAATAAAAATTAAATAAAAAAATGGCTTAGCCGGCTCCGCAAGTCAAGCCACCAAGCCAAGCCAAGCCATCAAAGCCGACTCAGCCATTGAAGCCATCAGTTAGTCCATGATTCAGACATAGACCGCCAGCTCAGCAGTAACTGACGAATCACAGAGCGACACATGGCGGACCTAGACCCTTAAAGGGTCTACAGAAATTTATCGCGGCTCACAAGATATTTTGGTCTTTTCACTCAGCGACAAGAGCGCTGATTGGCTACGGTGTGTGGTGCAGTCGGTCCATGTGGTCCATGGGAATAGTAATTATGCGATCGAACGGCTGTGGTTGCTTGTGGTCAAGATCGAACGGTCAGAGTTTATTCCAACTCTGATTTGGTTTCTGATTTCATTCGGATCACCATCGGATGGTAGCACTCGATCTAGGGGATGATCCAATGGTGCAGAACACTCTCGACGATGATTAGGACTTCCGAAGCATGATTTGCGATCAATTTACTGCATCAAAGTACGATCGGACGGTCAAAATTTAATCCGACCTGATCTAGGCTAATACACATCCGATTTTGATGATTTTTGATCCGTTGGATTCCTATCAATGACCAAATTTTATCTAAAGTAGAAAAATTCATCCAAAACTCTTTTAAATTTAATTTTTACTCAGATTTCTTCATATTTTGACGATCAAAGAGCTCTTTAGTCCCACATTGCCCAGAAGAAAATTATCCAACCTTCCTAGCTCTATAAAAAGGACCTCAGGCCTTCAGAAATCAATATCTTCGATCAAGGTGAAGCTTTGGTACAGGGTGAAGCTAAGCTATGGGATAAAGGCTACTTCAAAGCAATGGATGCTGAGAAGAAGAGCTGGGTTTCTATACCATCTTTCCACCCATATCGATCCAAGATCAGTGATCAGGCTATTTTATTTTATTTTATTTTTTTAAATTTTATGTATTTAAATTTTAAAATTTTAATTAATAAAAATTTTATTTATATTTTAATTTTTTGCTCATTATTTTTATTATAATTTCTATACTTTAATTATTGCTTTTTATTTTATTGTAAGTAGATGCTAAGATCTAACTAGTAGATCTTAGTACCAAGTTTAAATTTCTGCACCTTTTAATTTTTGCTTTTAATTTTTTGACTTTACTTTTGATTCCAAAAGCTCAAATCTTTTTCTTTTTCTTTTCAAAAATCAAAGATTTCAAATCTAAAAATACTATCTTCTCTATGGATTCGACCCAACTTACTGCTATCTATGCATTTTTAATTATTTTAAGAAGTCAAATTAAATTGATAAATATGATGTCTTAACGACAACATCGCATTTCTATCAGGACTCTTTCAGCAGTCAAACTTCTTCTGGACTCCTCTAGCGGTCGAACTCCTTTCGGACTCCTTTAGTAGCCGAATTCATTCCAGACTTCTCCTTCAATCAAACTCCTCTTCCAGTCGGACTTCTCCAATAGTCGAACTTCTTTCAAACTTCTCTTTCAGTCAGACTCCTCCAACAGTCGAACCCCTACCGAACTTCTCCTTCAGTCAGACTCCTTCATCAGTCGAACTTCTTTCGGACTTCTTCTTCAATCGGACTCTTCCAATAGTTGAATTTCTTCTAGATTTTTTCTTTAGATGGACTCCTCCAAATAGCTAAACTCCCTCCGAACTTCATCCAGCAGCCCCAGAGGATCTCGACTCTTACCCTTGATGTAGCCAAAAGAACCATCAATCTCTCTCATCCAAGCTTCGACCATTGGACCCCGACGGGATCGCACATCATGACAACAGACACTATCCTTCGTAATAAACTCCATGTGGCCCTGAATAGTCCACTACTGGATGGTTATGATTGTCATTATCAGTTTGTTACAAGCTTCGTCTATATAATAGACCCTCTAGATACGCTTTCTCCTGAAAGCTCTCCTTCTCTTCCTAAAAATTCTACTAGAATCTCTCTATGTATTCCATTTCTGTTGGCCAAAAGAGCTGACTTGATCGTCGGAGGGTCTTGCTAGAGCCACCATCCCAGACTCCGGACGAGACTTATTTTGCAGGTCCCGACGGCGACCTTATCCTCTCCAAATCTAGCTTTAATTTTGGCGACGGCCAGATTTCGCACCAACAGGATTGGTGTTAGAGGAAGGGCTTTTCTCAAGTTATCGAGGTTCCCTTATTCTTGAAGGAATACGTGGTGGAGATCCCTCTTCATCGCAGCCAGAGTCCTACTTTTTCTCTCGACTTCTCGAGAATGCCTCGTAGAAAGGCTTCAACCCGATGGTTAACTGCCTCCGCGGCCAGATCTCATCCAGATGTTCTCATCCCTATTTCGTCTTCTACGTCTCAAGCCCCCTGCCTGCGACGATGGACATGGTGCAGTTCGACCTACTAGTCCAGCAGGTCCACGACCTCACTGAAGTAGTGTAGGCCATGCGGTAGTAGCAGCCATCTCCGATGCCATCCCGATCAGAGCAGATTTCTTAGGAGTCAGAGAATCCGGTATGGGGGTAGTCGACTTAGGTCAGTCAGCCGACGACCCTCGAAAAAGGAAAGTAGAGGGTATAGAGCCCTTGCTCAGATCATGACTCGAGTCCGGAGGGAGCTTTGCTCCTGTTCCATCAGAAAATCCTAAAGATCAATGATCGTGAAGATCTTTTGAATCAAAAGCTCCAAAAAATATGCTAACAAATTGAGGAACTCCATCATGCTCCCTCCTTCTACGGTAACGATATTTGCACTGATCCTTCTTTTTCTCAGAAGATTATGCAGAAACTAATCCCACCGAACTTCAAGCTTCCTCAGTTTGAGAGTTACGATGAAACCACCGATCCGATCAACCATCTGAAGATCTTTCGGATAATGATGCTGCTCCACGGCATGTCAGATGCCATTTTATGTCGGACTTTCCCGTCCACCCTCAAGGGAGCCGCTAGAAATTGGTACTCGATCCTTAAGCTGGATACCATCTTTTTCTTCGATCAAATGAGCCATCAGTTTGTAGCTTATTTCATTAGCAGCTGACATCCCCGTCGAGGTTCGGATTTTCTAATAAATATCAAGCAAAAGGAGGAAAAATCTATCCTAGCTTATGTCATCCAATTTAATGCTGCTGCATTGGAGGTTCAAAACTTAGATCAGTTTGTTGCAATGGCCGCTGATGCGTGCTAATTTATAGCTATGGCAAGTGCACCAGTCGATCAAGTAATAAAATGAATGAGTAGAGTATCATCCCTAGAGGATTGGAAAATAAGTACTGAAAAGCTCTTTCCTATGCTTTATTTAGAAGATCGATTTATGAGAATAAAAAATTAAAAAAAATAAAAAAAATAATTAAAAGTTTTTAATTAAATAAAGAGAGTGTAAATTATTAGGGTTTTAAATTCAAGAGCAATGGATTACTAAGGCAATCGGTTCACCAACTCAGTCAATACAATATTCAGGTTTTTAGATTAATTTTATTTCATGTGACGGTGGAGTCTCCTAATTTATTCACTATCCTTTGGTCCAGGCATAGCAAATCTATTAATATTTATTAATTATCCTTTGGTCTAGGTGTAATTTAAATAAATATTAATGCATTAGGTTTTGTGAAATCCTCTAATTAAAATACGTTGCATCCAAAGCGCACTAAAATTCCCGCATGCATATGAATTCTAATTTGATTCATAATACAAGGTATATAATCAAGAAGCATTAACATAGATGTACTTGGTCCGTAACATCTATGTTCATCAGATCAATTAGAAGATGGCCAGTAATCTAAAAGCATTAAGATCAGATTTATATACTCCTCATGAATAAAATTTAAAAATAAATCATACTGAATATTGGATCAAAAGAGTGGCTACACCTTAGCCTTAGTAAAATAAAATTTAGTTCATAATAATAAATTCAAAAATAGTAAATAAAATAAAAAGCATGGAGAAATTAGACTATTTGATTGCTGAAATTGATTATCTGCCGCTCTTGATGTGGAGAACTTGGCGAAGAAGAAGAGGCTCCTTGATGTCTTGATCGTTGAAGAAAAAATAAAAAAAAAAACCTTTTGATTTTCTCACAAATCACTTTTTTTATCTCTCTCCTCTCTCTTTCTCTCTCTCTTTCTCCCTCTCTCTTTCTCCCCATCTCTCTCTTTGTCTCTCTCTTTTTCCCTCTCTCTTTTTTTTGTACGACAACCATAGGTTTTATAGATAAAGAATTTGATTTCCCTCAAATTCCATCAAAAACTAAGTTTAAGACTCCCAAAACAACTCAAATTAAGATCTGAATAATTCTGACCGTTGGATGGTGATCAAACGGTCCAAAAACCACTCAAAAACCCCTTAAAATAACCCAGATCAAGTTGGATTTAATCCCAGCCGTTGGATCGACCAATGGATCAAATCTGGGCCGTCCGATCGCATTGAAATAAGCCTTCAGACCTTTAGTTTTATGTCGGAATGAATCTCGGCCATTGGATCTCGATCGGGAGCTGCGGATGCCATCCATCAGTGCCTTCTTCTCGTCCGTCCGATCAAGCTTTAGTGAAAACCGCCCGTTGGATCAGCCAGAATTCCCAAATTGCCCTCCGTGGACCGTGCGCGAGCCCGGTGTTGCATGGACCGCCGCATTCTTCAGCCAATCAACGCGCGCTTCTTACTATGAAATTCCCAAAATACCCTTCAGATGGTCCATCGTGCACCGCGAAAAATGCTGACGTCAGCGTTGCGTTGATTTTTTTTTTTTTTTTTGAAATTCAATTTTGGGCTCGTTTGAAGTCCGTTTTGCCTGAAATTTTTTTCATCTGAACTAGAAAAATGAGATCTTCACATTGGTAGCCTTCTTTCCTACATAAGATTAATAAAAGTATTAATTTCTAATAAAATAGATTAATTTATTTTATAATTTAATACTTTTATTAGTATATTTTTACTACTTATCACACCCCCCAACTTAGTCATTGCTAGTCTCTTAGCAATGTTTTATTTAATACCATATTTCAATAAGATTATCCATCATAGAGATAAAATATAGGATTAAAGGTCAAAAAGTTTAGAAAATACTGCTAACTAAGCATTGAGCTTCAGAAGCAAATTTTTCAGTCAATACAATTAAAAACTTTCTTAGAGTACATCAAAGATCTATAGCACTTGTGTTCATGATGACTAACTTTAGCATTTCAGTATTAAATTAAAAGAATAAAAGTATCCTCTCTTATCACCTATTTTAGTTAATTTTCTATACATTCTCAATTTTATACTCATGAATTAAGGTACCTTTCACACTACCCCTTTTTTTTTTCTTTCTTTTTTTTTTTTTTTAATTTTTTACTGTGCTGAGCATCCTAGCCTTTCCTTCACCGTTTTACGTAAATTTTCACACTTGACCTAGGTGCAGAGACCCAGTTACTAGGCTTTGGGCAATCCACATATACTCTATCTTTTGCACTTTATTTATAGGTAGGTAGCTTTTTCCTTAAATTCAAGTTTCTTTGATTAGAATATATATTAATTATCAATTTTCAGTGATAATTAAATCCTCAGTTGACCTTATAATCAATACCTACTTTGCCTTGTTAGTGTGCATGTGCAATAAAAAGTGCTAATAATCTTTTAATGACCTAAGTAGGCTGCTAAAAGTTGACCAACTAATCTACTTCTTTAACTCATTACATTCATTAGCAAATAATTCTATCTTTTATCACTTATCCAGTTTATCTTGCTCAAGATTTTCTTCTTGACACATGAAATTTTTTTTTTTTTAACTTTAACTTGTTCTATGTTGTCTTAAAGGAGAAATGAAAATAAAGGATGTAATAAAGGATAGGAAAGAATACACCTGATTTGGTTCAATCTGGTTCTTTGGAGCTTTGAAATTTTGCTTGAGTTCTCATTGATTTTTCTGAAAAATTGAAAATACACACCAGAGCAGTAAAAGAGCAACAACAAATTACTAAAAAAAATAAAAGAAAAAAATGATCAAAACTAAAAAGAAAAGAAACAACCTATCTAGTAGTTTTGATTTATAGTCTTCAGCTTGACTTTCTTTGAGTTCTAAAGTGGATCAATCCGGTGCCACTTCAATTGAAATACTTTCATGTTTAAATCGAGTTCTCATTCAATTTGATATTGCTCATTTTTATAGTCTCAAACCTATTTTCTACAGAATTCTTATATACTGAATTGTCAATAATATCAATTAGAAAATAAGTTTGATTGTCATCAGGATGTTTAGTATCTTTAAAAATATTAAAAGTAACTTGTTCATCTTGGACTCTAAGAATTAATTTTTCTTGTTGAACATCTATTAAAGCTCCTCCAGTAGCTAAAAAGGGTCTTCCTAAAATAAGGGGTACATCATAATCTTCTTCCATATCAAGAACAATAAAATCAACAGAAAAAATAAACTTATTTACCTTTACCAAGACATCCTCCACTATACCTCTTGGATATTTAATGGATCTGTCGGCTAATTGAAGAGTAATAGTGGTAGGCTTTGGTTCTCCTAGACCCAGCTTTCTAAAAATAGAAAAAGGCATGAGATTAATGCTTGCTCCTAAATCACATAAAACTTTATCAAAACTACAATCACCAATAATGCAGGGGATAGTAAAACTCCCTGGATCTTTTAGCTTCTATGGTAATTTATTTTGAAGTATTGCTGAGCATTCTTCATTCAAATTTATTCTCTCATGCTCCTTCAGTTTTTTCTTATTTGTTAAGATTTCTTTGAGAAATTTGGCATACCTGGGCATTTGAGTAATAGCATCTACAAAAGGAATATTAATATGTAAATTCTTTAAAATTTTGAAAAAGTTAGAAAATTCCTTATTTGGATGCTGTATTTGTTTCTCTGGGAATGGTAGGGACGGCACGTAGGGCTTCACATTTGGATCAGCAAACCATATACCTGGAGACCATCCATCTGCTGGTTGTTTTGGTGACTGACGAGTTTGAGTTGATGGTTCCTTATTTGTAGTTGGCTCTTCAGTCTCTTTCTTCTGATGTAGCTCCTCCAGCTTTGTACCACTTCTTAGGGTGATAGCATTGACTTGCTCCCTTGGATTTGTCTCCGTATTGCTTGGCAAGGATCCTTGAGGTCTCTCGGAGATTATCTTAGCCATTTGACCTATTTGCATCTCCAAGTTTCGAATTGCTGCTGTTTGGTCTTGCCTAAGTTTGGCTTTCAAATTTTTTATAGTTGCTTCTAGGTTTTGCATAAATTTGACCATCAGCTCTTCTATGTTGGACTTCTTTTCAGGTACTTGGAATCCCGGGGGTGGTTGTTGTGCTGCATTTTGATTGCTCCATGAGAAATTTGGGTGCTGCCTCCACCCTTGATTGTATGTGTTGGATAGGCATTATTTTGTTGCGGCCTGAAAAAATTACCAATATAATTAGCTGTATCAGTTGTTTTAGCAAAAGAATTATCTGTCTGGCAATTGTTCGTATCATGTCCTCCTCCACACAGATCACAAGTAATGCTCTGAACATGCATAGCTATTCCCTTTAAGTTGTTGACTTCGGCTCTAAGGGCTGCAATTTCAGCTAGTAAAGTTGGCATGCAATCTACTCCCTGCATAGCTGCTAGTCTTTTTGGCATCATGCGCTCTGTCTGCCATTGATAGCTATTTGATGCCATCTCATCGATCAGATCGAAGGCTTCTTCCTCCATTTTTCGATTAATGGTTCCTCCTGCTGCTGCATCAATCATAGATCGATTTGTAGGAGATAAACCATTATAGAAAGTTTGTACCTGAAGCCATACGGGTAGTTGATGATGTGGACATCTCCTCAGCAGTTTCTTGAAATGCTCCCAAGCCTCATATAGTGTCTCCATGTCCATCTGCATAAAAGAAGTGATATCGTTGCGCATCTTAGCAGTCTTAGAAGGTGGAAAGTACTTAGCTAAGAATTTTTGGGCTAGGACATCCCAAGTTGTGATAGAACCTGTCGGAAGAGAATGAAGCCAATTTTTAGCTTTATCCCATAAAGAGAAAGGAAATAACCTTAATCTAATAGCATCATCCGACACCCCATTAATTTTAAAAGTATCATAAAGTTCAAGAAAATTAGAAATATGGGCATTCGGATCATCATGCACGTGTCGACTGAATTGGACAGTTGATTGAATCATTTGGATCATCGCCGGTTTTATTTCGAAGTTGTTTGCTCGTACAGGCGGTCTCCTGATGCTCGAAGCTACATCGGCTATAGATGGTGTGATGTAATCATTTAATGGACGATGTACTGGTCGAATAGCTTTATGCTGTCCTTCAGTCGCCATATCCAATCCTAGATTGATGTCGTTAGGATCTTCAGCTACCATGTTTCTCTCTTGTTGTAGTCTTCTAATAGTTCTTTCAATTTTTAGATCTAAAGGTAGTAAATTACTATGTCCAGTACGTGTCATGCACTTAAATTTTTTTTTTTTAATAATAAAAATTAAAAATAAATTTTTAAAGTAAAGCTGGGATCAAAATTTTAATATTATTTTAGACACAATCCCCGACAACGGCGCCAAAAACTTAATGCGTGCTAATTTATAGCTATGGCAAGTGCACCAGTCGATCAAGTAATAAAGTGAATGAGTAGAGTATCGTCCCTAGAGGATTGGAAAATAAGTACTGAAAAGCTCTTTCCTATGCTTTATTTAGAAGATCGATTTATGAGAATAAGAAATTAAAAAAAATAAAAAAAAATAATTAAAAGTTTTTAATTAAATAGAGAGAGTGTAAATTATTAGGATTTTAAATTCAAGAGCAATGGATTACTAAGGCAATCGGTTCACCAACTCAGTCAATACAATATTCAGATTTTTAGATTAATTTTATTTCATGTGACGGTGGAGTCTCCTAATTTATTCACTACCCTTTGATCCAGATATAGCAAATCTATTAATATTTATTAATTATCCTTTGGTCCAGGTGTAATTTAAATAAATATTAATGCATTAGGTTTTGTAAAACCCTCTAATTAAAATACGCTGCGTCCAAAGCGCACTAAAATTCTCGCATGCATATGAATTCTAATTTGATTCATAATACAAGGTATATAATCAAGAAGCATTAACATAGATGTACTTGGTCCGTAACATCTATGTTCATCAGATCAATTAGAAGATGGCCAGTAATCTAAAAGCATTAAGATCAGATTTATATACTCCTCATGAATAAAATTTAAAAATAAATCATACTGAATATTGCATCAAAAGAGTGGCTACACCTTAGCCTTAGTAAAATAAAATTTAGTTCATAATAATAAATTCAAAAATAGCAAATAAAATAAAAAGCATGGAGAAATTAGACTGTTTGATTGCTGAAATTGATTATCTGCTGCTCTTGATATGGAGAACTTGGCGAAGAAGAAGAGGCTCCTTGATGTCTTGATCGTTGAGAAAAAAAAAAAAAAAACCCTTTTAATTTTCTCACAAATCACTTTTTTTATCTCTCTCCTCTCTCTTTCTCTCTCTCTTTCTCCCTCTCTCTTTCTTCCCGTTTCTCTCTTTGTCTCTCTCTTTTTCCCTCTCTCTTTTTTTTGTACGACAACCATAGGTTTTATAGATAAAGAATTTGATTTCCCTCAAATTCTACCAAAAATTAGGTTCAAGACTCTCAAAACAACTCAAATTAAGATCTGAATAATTCTGACCATTGGATGGTGATCAAACGGTCCAAAAACCACTCAAAAATCTCTTAAAACAACCCAGATCAAGTCGGATTTAATCCCAGCCGTTGGATCGACCGTTGGATCAAATCTGGGCCGTCCGATCATATTGAAATAAGCCTTCAGACCTTTAGTTTTATATCGGGATGAATCTCGACCGTTGGATCTCGATCGGGAGCTGTGGATGCCATCCATCAGCGCCTTCTTCTCGTCCGTTCGATCAAGCTTCAGTGAAAACCGCCCGTTGGATCAGCCAAAATTCTCAAATTGCCCTCCGTGGACCGTGCACGAGCCCGGTGTTGCATGGACCACCGCGTTCTTCAGCCAATCAACGCACGCTTCTTGCTGTGAAATTTCCAAAATACCCTTCAGATGGTCCATCGTGCACCGCAAAAAATTTTGACGTCATCCTGACGTCAGCGTTGCGTCGGTTTTTTTTTTTTTTTTTTTTTTTTGAAATTCAATTCTGGCTTGTTTGAAGTCCATTTTGCCTGAAATTTTTTTCATCTGAACCAGAAAAATGAGATCTTCATATTGGTTGCCTTTTTTTCTACATAAAATTAATAAAAGTATCAATTTTTAATAAAATAAATTAATTTATTTTATAATTTAATACTTTTATTAGTATATTTTTATCACTTATCAGCCGCACTCAAGGATAACCTTTAAAAGAATGATTTACTATTCTCCCTAGAGAAGAAGTACCTCAGAGATTTTGTTGATATGCTGGCTCAGGCTGAAGGTTATGCCCGAGCTGAAGAGGTCTTTAAGGCTAGGGATAATGAAGCCATTCAGGAGCGGCAAGCGGGCAAACCAAATGTGCCTGTGGTTGGAGAGAAACTGAGCAGAGCTCAGCCACACTCCCCAACTCCTCTAGAGCATAAGCGGGCCCAAACTCCTACCCAAGCCTAGAGGTGAAGAAGCTCGGATAGAAGGACACGATGGAGCTCTTCCTTTAAAAAATTCCATTACTACACCCCTTTCAATGCTCCAAAAATCCAAGTACTGATGGAGATCAAGAAGCAACTATCGAGATCGAAAAGGATGCGCACTCATCCCGGCAAGCATAATCCTAGCAAGTTTTGCTTCTACCATTGTGATCACGATCTCGATACAGAAGAGTGCATCCAACTCCAAGATGAGATCGAGGAGCTCATCAGGTGCGATAGGCTTGGCCGGTTCCTGCAACGTCGATCGAAAGGATGAGAGGATCGATCGAGATCATCCTAGCTGTCAGATCCATCGAGGGGCGAGGAGCAGTGAGAAGATCGACCTTCGATCGGCATCATTAACACCATCTCTGGGGGACTTCGATGAGGGAAGGCTAGTGGGTCAGCCGAGCTCGGAAAGAGGTGGAGAACTGAAGAGCCCATCACTTTCACCGATGAGGATGCTTAAGGAGTCCAGTTTTCGCACAATGATGCGGTTGTGATCTTTTTGAACATTGCTGATTATGATGTATGCCGCATTTTGGTAGATAATAAAAGTTTTGCTGATGTTTTGTACTATGATCCTTTCTTTAAAATGTCCATATCCGATAATCGCCTAGGACCCATGAGCTTTTCGTTGGTCAGCTTCACTGGCGATGCTGTGCCATTGGAGAAAATGATAACTCTAGCCGTGACTGCAGGATAGTATCCAAAGCAGGCCAAGGCATGGGTCGACTGTTTGGTGGTAAAAGCCTCCTCCGCTTATAATGCAATCCTCAGCCAACCTGGTCTGAATGCATTTTGAGCAGTGGTGTCAACTTATTATCTAAAGGTAAAGTTCCCAATGAGCTATGAAATTTGAGAGATCAGGAGAGACCAGGCATTGGTGAGACGCTATTACACCATTGCCCTACAAAAAAATATCCAGCCCGACCTTTGTGCTGTTGATGGGCTGGATATTTGTGATGACCTTATCGAGGAGCAGGGCAAGCCTATAGATAACCTCATATCTATGCCCTTAAACAACGGAAGCATGGAGCACACTGTGCAGATCGGCTCCAACTTAGGGGACGAGGCTCGGGAGCAACTCATCACCTTTCTTAGGAAGAATGTGGATGTCTTCGCCTGGGTCCCAGTGGATATGCCAAGAATTGATGCCGAGGTCATGGAACATCGGCTGGCCGTTGATCCTAAGTATCGGTTAGTAAAAGAGAAGATGCATAACCATGCTCCAGAGAGGCAGAAAGTAATTGCAAAAGAAGTAGGCAAGCTCCTTAAAGCTGGATTCATCCGAAAAGTTAACTACTCGACCTGGGTCTCAAACATAGTTCTCGTCAAAAAGACAAATGATAAGTGGAGGATGTGTATAGACTTCAAAAAGCTAAACAAAGCCTATCCAAAAGATAGCTACCCTCTGCCCAGGATTGATCAACTGGTAGATGCAACCTCAAGCCACGAGCTCTTCACCTTCATGGATGCTTTTTTCGGCTATAACCAAATACAGATGGCACCGAAAGATGAGGAGAAAAATGCTTTTATTATTGACTTTGGTCTTTACTGTTACAGGGTTATGTCTTTTGGACTCAAGAATGTAGGGGCAACGTACCAGTGCCTAATCAACAAGATCTTCAAGGAGCAGATCAGCCGCAACATGAAGGTGTATGTGGATGATATGCTCGTCAAAAATCGAGCTTCAATAAACCACATCATTGACCTCGAAGAGACCTTCAATGCACTTAAGAAGTACAAGATGAAGCTGAATCCGACCAAGTGCGCCTTTGGTGTATCCTTGAGGAAGTTTTTAGGGTTTATGTTGTCAAGGCGCGGGATTAAGGCCAATCCAAAAAAAATTCAAGCTATCCAGAAGATGACCGCTCTGAAGTCCATCAAGAAAGTTCAGTGCCTGATCGGGAAGGTGGCATCTTTGAATTATTTTATCTCGAGGTCAACCAAATACTGCATGCCCTTCTTTCAAATCCTCAAAAAATCAAAAGATTTTCACTGGACTTAGGAATGCTGAAAGGCATTCGACGAGCTCAAGAACTACCTTGGCTCACCCCCTACTAGCCAAACCCAAATCCGAAGAGGAGCTGTTTCTCTATCTCGCAATCTCTCCTACAACGCTAGCGGTAGTCCTGATCAAAGAAGAGGTAAAAATGCAGCAACCAGTCTACTACATAAGTCAGATCCTAAGGGATGCCGAGTCCAGGTATACAAAGTTGAAAAAATTGACTTATGCTCTTTTGATTACAGCAAGAAGACTTCGACCTTACTTTCAGGGACATGCTATAATGCTCCTCACTGACTAGCCGATCAAAGCAATCCTTCATCAAATGGATGCTTTTGAAAGAATTATAAAATGGGCCAATGAATTAACAGAGTTTGGCATCAACTATCGACCTCGGCCAGCAATCAAGGCTCAGGCATTGGCCGACTTCATAGTTGAATGTACCATCCCAAATAATGTGGAGCTTCAAAATGAAATCAATATTTCATGGTTGCACTTGAGCTCTTCCAAAGAAAGAACGGACCTTCCTGAAGATTTTTGGGTCCTGTATGTCGATGGCTCCTCCAACGCTTTTGGAGCAGGTGCTAGGCTAATCCTGATCAATCCAGAAGGGATCATCATGGAGTACGCACTATGTTTTAAATTTTTGGTGACAAACAATAGGAAAGAATATGAGGCCCTAATAGTCGGGCTTAGGATAGCCAAAGAATCAGGAGCTGATCGGCTTTAGGTTTGCAGTGACTCCCAACTGGTCGTGGGGTAGGACGGCAGCAATTATGAAGCCCGAAAAGAGAGCATGGTAAAATATCTTGAGAAGGTGAAGAGCTTGACCCCAGCCTTCGGTAGCTTCAGCATTCGACAAATTTCAAGAGCGAAAAATGCTAGGACCGACCTTCTTTCTAAGCTAGCCACCCTATCTCCTAACGAGTATTCGAAAGAAGTTTATTATGAAACATTGAAATGCCCATGCACAAAGGAACCGCAGCCCATCATGTAGGTCTGCCAGGAGCCCTACTGGATTGATCCGCTGACCACTTATCTTAAGGATGGGGTTCTTCCTCGTGACCTGAAAGAGGCTTAGAAGTTGAGAAACCAAGCTTTCCGATATGTTCTTTATAAGAATAAGTTATATAAAAGGTCATATTCCCTACCATAATTGAGGTGCCTCCAACCCTCTGAGGTCGATTTCATACTATGGGAAGTGCACAAGAAAATTTGCAGGAGCCATCTGGGTGTCAGATCTCTATCTCGTAAGCTGCTCCAATAAAGGTATTACTAGTCGACTATGCATGGTGATTGTATTGATTACATTAGAAGATGTGACTACTACCAAAGGAACGTGAATGTCCAAAGACAACCAGCCATCGAGCTTACTCTACTAAGTGCATCTTGGCCATTTGCGTAGTGGATAATGAAAGTTTCTTCTGATTGCGATCGACTACTTCATCAAATGGGTCGAAGCCAAACCACTAGCAAAAATTATTGAGGCTAAGGTACAGAACTTCATCTAGAAGTCAATCATTTGCTGATTTGGTCTGCCCTAAACTCTCATAATAGATAATGGATGACAGTTCGCTGGGATGAGGTTTGCTGAGTTTTGTGAAGATCTAAATATCTTCCATCATTTTACGTCAGTAGCCTATCCACAGGCAAATGGTGAGGCAGAGGTGATCAATAGAATTTTACTACGGAGCATCAAGGCAAGACTTGAAAGAGCAAGAAAGACTTGGGTGGACGAACTCTACCACATCCTCTAGACGTACCAAACTACTCAAAGGCTATCGATTGAAAAAACATCATTTGCCTTGGCTTTTGAAATGGAGGCAGTCATTCCAATCGAGCTTAAACTCCCATCAGCATGGGTCATGGCCTTCAATAAGCAGCGTAATTCACAGGACCTCAGAGTCAACCTTGATCTACTGGAAGAAAAAAGAGAGGAAGCTTAAGTTCGGATGGTGGCTTATAGGCGAAGGGTGACTCGATACTATAACTCCAGGGTTAGAGATAAAATATTTAGAGTGAAAGACTTAGTGCTTCGACGAGCCATCATTTCTCAGCCTCAGAGCTAGGAGAAGCTTGCCCTAAATTGGAAAGGATCCTATGAGGTCACGGAAGTTGTCCGACTCAGGATGTACTACTTAAAGAAATTTGGAGGGACAAACCTACCTCGACTATGAAATTTGAAAAATCTATGAATATATCACCGATGATTTAATTATAATAAAATTTTCCTACTTCAACACTCTAATCTTTATTGTATACTGGTAATAAAGGGGGACTACCCCCCAAACTTAATCCCACGATAAATACAACCATGTTAGAAATAGGAGGAGAACCTCATCCTAACATGAGCAAAGTTGAAGGCCTCATTCATTTTAGACAAGATGAGGGAAGAGGCCCTGACAACGGTCCTAATGTGCTTCTATAGTCCATTAGGAATAGGAGGAGAACCTCATCCTAACGTCAGCAAGATCGAAGGCCTCATTCATTTTAGATGAGATGAGGGGAGAGGTCCTGATAATGGCCCTAATATGCCCCTATAGTCCATTAGGAATAGGAGGAGAACCTCATCCTAACACGAGCAAAGTCAAAGGCCTCATTTATTTTAGATGAGATGAGGAGAAAGGCCCTAACAATGGCTCTAATATACCTCCACAGTCCATTTGGAATAGGAAGAGAACCTCGTCCTAACGTGAGTAAAGTCGAAGCCTCATTCATTTTAGATGAGATAAGGAAAAAAGCTCTGACAATGGCTCTAATGTGCCCCTACAGTTCATTAGGAATAGGAGGAGAATCTCATCTTAACATGAGCAAAGTCGAAGGCCTCGTTCATTTTAGACGAGATGAGAGAAGAGACTCCGACAATGGTCCGAATGTGCTTCTACAATCTGTTAGAAATAGGAAGAGAATCTCATCCTAACGTGAGCAAAGTCGAAGACCTCATCCATTTAAGACGGGATGGAGGGAGAGGCCCTGTCAATGGCCTAAATGTACACCCATAAACCATGTTAGGAATAGGGGGAGAATCTCATCCTAATGTGAGCTAAGTTGACGACCTCATCGACATAAGACAGGATGGAGGGAGAGGCCCTACCGACGACCCTAACACACCCCCATAAGCCATGTTAAGAATAGAAGGAAAGCCTCATCCTAACATGAGCAAAAGTCGAAACCTCGTAGACCAAAGACGTGGAGAAAGAAGAAGCTTGATGGAGAATTCTTACATGTATTTTCCCACGACTACCTGACTACTTCAAATGTGAAAGATAGAACCTTATCCTAGTTTGCAGAAGAGGTCCTAGTTCGACAACCATAATAGGTCTGATGTCCATAATGAGCTCGATGTCCACAACAAGCATTTCATAAGAAGACGACAAAGAGAAAAATGGGGTAAAGAAGGTAAGACCACAAATAGGCTTCAGATTCATGCAAAATAAAAATAACAAAAAATATATTATTTCATTATAAAAATGAGTTTATTACAAGCAAAACATAGGCTGCCAAGGCTGATTATACTAAAAGAAAGGAAAAATAGGGGGAAGAGGTCGAAGCTCTAAGATGAACTAGATTCTTTGGACTTCGGTCTGCCGGCTTCGACCATCACCAAGGCCTGCTTTAGCCTAAGGATCTCCTCCTCAAGCTTCTTCTTCTTGTAGAGACCATCTACGTACATTCTGTTGGCGAGCTGAAACTTACCCTCAAGCTCTCGCTACTGTCTCCTTAAAACTTCAGACTTGGCCTCTGCATCCTCGACAGCCCGATGTTCATAGGTGAGCTAAAGCTTTAGCTGTTGAACCTCAGTTTGCTCCATCCCAACCGCCTCTGAAAGCTTACCGATGATCCTCTTCAAGAAGACAATCTCCTCCGACTCACCACTCGCGCTGGTCTTCGCTGTCAGTGCCTAGGACTTATTGCTGGCATTTTTCTTGAGTTCAACGATCTCCTTCTTAAAACTGTCCTTTCGAATACTGAAGCTCACCGCTTACTTCATATGCAAGCCTCGAAGGTGAGTGACCTCTTTGGTCATCTTAGAAGCATTCTTTCATGAGGCTCGAAGGTCGTCCTCCATCTTCTTCAACTTCTTCCTTAGAAGATGAACTTTCTTCCTTAGGTTCTTTATCAAGGGCTTTATTGAAACCCCCTGAGACAGTGGATCAGCATTGGTTGGAGACTGCATTTGAGATACGAAAGGCGCTCAAACGTATGAAAAAATTTACTTTATTTAATCAAAACTTTTGAGTACAAGACAAAAAAAAGGAAAGAAAGAAAAATGTACAACTACTCGAGGATCTTAACCTTGGGAGAGAGGATGGAGTGCGGAGTTGGATTGCTCTCAGCCACCATAGGTTTTTGAACTAGTTCGGACGCCTCTGTGGTAGGTTTTGATGGGCCAAAAGCAAGCTCATTGAAGGTAGGGTCGACTATGGCATTAGATAGTCCCGCATCCACATCATCTTCCTCCTCCTCTAGAAAGCTGAGGTAGAGCTCGAAAAACCTCTGGGCTATCTTGCCTTCGCAGAGCTCAAAATCCTTGATAAATGCTTCCTGACTGAACTCGACGTTTAGGTTCTACATCTTGGAAGAGGTCTTGAACTCTTTCACGGTCTGGATCTTTGCCTCTGAGATCGACTTTACCATTTGGGTCTTCAGTTTGGTGACCCTATTTTCGACTTTCTTCCTCCTTTTCTCCTCTAGGGCTAGTGCAGTCTTTAGTCCGATCGAGACGAACTCCTCTTTGCAGAGCGTGCCTTGAAGATTTTTGATGTCCACCGTCTTCTCCTTAGCAAGGTGCTTGACCTCATCAACCCTCTCTTGAAGATGGCAGATCTCAACTCAAATATCCTCTTGGGCCTTCTATGCCTCTGCCTCCTGACGACGCGCCCTCTTGATATGGATGAGCATCTGGTGATCCAACTGTAATAAATGATTGGTGTTAAAAAAAAAAGGAGAGAAGAAGAAAAGCATAGAGAAGAAAAGAAAGAGTCGAGCAACGGAGCAATCACCTTAAGGATGGTTTCGAGAGAACCCCAGATGAGCTACCGTGGGTTCAGGTTGGCCATTTGGTCCACCACCTCGAGCATGACAAACCTATCGGTGAGATCTCGAATGATCTTTGGATTGTCGAAGGAGTCCTCCCCTCGTTCGTTGTCGTCGCCATCCGGTCCGCCTAGGCGAGCCTTGCAGGACGTCTTCACAATGGCTTTCTTTTTTCTTCCCTCTCCTGTCCCTTTCTTGATAGAAAGCTTCGAAACCCGATTCCCACTGGAGGGACCTGAGGGCATGGAAGGCACCAAGCCCATGCTAGCGGTGCCAACCTTAGCAGTTAGGGTAGTCTTGGTGCTGGCGATGACCTTGGATGCAGCGGTAGTGGAGGTGGAAACTTCAGAGCTAGAAATACCGACCTTCACCCTATTTGAGCCATCATTTTGCATATTTTCTTTCCTCTTCTTGGTGTAGAGTCTTTTGGTAAGCATCTCGGCAGCTTGTGCATCCATCTTTATAACAAGAAAAGAAGCACGGTCAGTAGCAATACACGTGCACGAAACTGTGGATGCAAAAATCAAAAGATGTACCAATGGAATCGTGGGGACTCAGATCCAGGTTGAACAAGGTCTATTTCTTTAGAAGGTCGGGAAGAAGAGGAGCTTGGTACGCCTTAAGTTTATCGAAGGAATCATGATCGACTCCGTCTAAGCTAGGAGCTCGGCGAACTGACTCTCTAATATAACCCCATGAAGGAAGACCTAACGGCAAAGTCAGGCGATGTACAAAAAAGAACTTTTTTTTCAGTTGTAAATGGAAGAAGGGGAACCTTTCAATAATCCCTTTTTGCCGACCTAGAGAAAAAGGTATCATCAATCTTTCGTGGAAGGATGGCACTTGAAGGTATAAAAATTTCTAAAAAGCGAATGGTCGGCTGGACTTTGGTCAATTGATAGAGGGAGAGGAAATCTATGATGAACCAAAAGAAGTTCAGTATGATAGATGTGAAGGAGATGTTTAAAAATCAAAAGAGGACAACTACGAATGGGGGCAGTGGGAGTCTAAGCCTGATGTGCAAAGGTTCTAAGTATAAACAAAATCGATCGATCAGAGGAGAGCTGACCCAATCATCGGTGCTAGGGAGATCAAGATCATATTCTAGAGGGATTCCGTATTGGATTCGAATCAGAGAAAGATCATCCAGGGTAAGGACGGACGGGATGGTGTCTGGAGCAAAAGACAAGCGGGACATGTTCCTGGGTTCTACCTCGGCCAGAGGTGCAGAGTTAAAGAAGATCGATTCAGATGAGCCCCATGAATCGATGGAGTGGGAGGTTTTGGAAGACATTCGGATCGAGATTAAATCCCAAGAAACTTCCCTCCCCCCAATATATATATATAAGAAAAACGCAGGGCAAAGGTCACCACCAAAAAATCAAGAAAGCAAGGAGCTAGAAGTGATAAGCATGAATAACCTAAGAGAAGGGTTAGAAAACTGACCTAAACTATCCAAGAAGAATGAAAGGACGATGGACGCAATGAGGACCAATTGAAAGGATGTCCGAAGCTTAGGAAGGCTAGAGAAGGTTAAGACCCTTGGGAAGAAGATGGACGGGGGCTGAAGGAAGGAGAAGACTCGGGCAGGAAGTTCCAAACAATAGGAGAAGGCCTTAAAAAGCCAGAGGTAACATGAGGCAGTTATGATTGCGGATCGACTTCGATCGATCAGCATGCATCGTGTGTCCCACTCATCATAACAGAGGAGCAACGATGGATGGAGTCTTTATGGTGTCGTACCTGAGGCAGAGTTTAGGCAGAAGATTTAAAGGGCCATCTTTTTGAACTCATTTCAAACTTAGAAAGCTTCGGTGCCAGCACGCTAAACACCGAAACATCTCATCCTAACAAGCAAGAAAATTCGAGACCAGACTTTGGCAGTCACCTTTTTTCTTCCTTCAAATTTTGAACTCGAAAGTAGGGAGACTATTGTTGGAGATAAACCTCGCTTCCGTCGAAGTCTAGTCTGATGCTTAGCCTAATGTAACTGGTAATCATAGAGGAGCTTTGATCAAAAATTCTTTCTCTTGGGACTCCTCTAGTGATCGAACTTCTTTCGGACTCCTTCAATAGCCGAACTCCTTTTAGACTCCTCCAGCGGCCGAACCCCTTTCGGACTCCTTCAACAATCAAACTCCTTCTAGACTTCTCCTTCAGCCAGACTCCTCTTCCAGTCATACTCCTCCAGTAGCCAAACCTCTTTCAGACTCCTTCAATAGCCAAACTCTTTTTGGACTCCTTTAGTGGTCGAACTTCTTTCGAACTCCTTCAGCAGTCGAACACCTTTCGGACTCCAACGATCAAACCCCTTTCAGACTTCTTCAACAATCAAACTTCTTCCAAACTTCTCCTTTAGCCAGACTCCTCTCCCAGTCATACTCCTCTAGTGGCCGAACCCCTTTTGAACTCCTTCAGTAGCCGAACTCCTTCCGGACTCCTCCACTGATCGAACCCCTTTCGGACTCCTTCAGCAGTCGAACTTCTTTCAGACTTCTCCTTCAGCCAGACTTCTTTTCCAACCAAACTCCTCCAACAATCGAACTCCTTTTGAACTTTTCCTCCAGTCAAACTCTTTCAATAGTCAAACTCCTACCGAACTTCTTCTTCAGCTGGACTCCTCCATCGATCGAACTCCTTCCAAACTTTTTTTTAATCGAACTCTTCTAGCAGTCGAATTCCTCACAGATTTCTCCTTTAGATAGACTTCTTCAAATAGCTAAACTTCTTTCAAACTCCATCCAACAGTCCTAGAGGACCTCGGCTCTTATCCTCAACATAGCCAAAAGAACCATCAATCTCTCCCATCTGAGCTTCGATCGTTGGACCCCGACAGGCTCGCACATCACGACAATAGATACTATCCTCCATAACAAACTCCATGTGGCCCTGAATGGCCCACTATCGGATGATTACGACTGTCACTATCAGTTTGTTATAGGCTCCACCTATATAAGAGACCCTCCAGATATGCTTTCTCTTGGAAGCTCTCCTTCTCTTCCTAAAAATTATGCTAGAATCACTCTATATATTTCATTTCTATTGGTCGAAAGAGCTGACTTGATCGTCGAAGGATCTTGTCGGAGCCACCACCCTAGACTCTGGATGAGATTTGTTTTGTAGGTCTTGGCAGCGACCTCATCCTCTCCAAATCTAGCTTCGACTCTGGCGATGGCCAGATTTTGCACCAACAATAATTTTACCAAGTTTTGATTCGAAAGCCTCAAGAATAAGAACAGAAGATTTGTGATCTACTAGAGGTAATTTCATATTTTTTGGATGTATAAATTGAGAGAAAATCAAGTTTGAAGAAAAGGGTTGACCCCTAAGTCGATCCTTATCAAAAGGGGCTGAATGGCATGCTTTTTTTTGGCTGGCACACCAAAGGGGTTGACCCTTAGGTCATCCCCTATGCTAGGGGTCGATCCTTAGGTCGACCTCTGCTGTTCCAAAGGCTAGAAATGTAGAAAAGAAGATTTTTTGGCTTTCTATCACAAAGATCAATCGGGGGGTCGACCCCTGTGCATGGGACGACCTAGGGGTCGACCCTTGTGATGAAAAAACTCCGCAATGACTATTTTTCAGTTCATTTTGGCTGCATGTAATGCACATTTAAAGCCCTTCAATGGCTCTAATCCTGTTCAGATTTCTCTCTAATACTTATTGAAGATATAAAGGCTTAAAAAGAAGAAAAGAAAATAAGAGATTCAAGCATTCATTTCAGTCTTAAGTAAAAAGCCCTTTTCAAGCAAAGAAGCTTTTATTTCAAGCTCATCAACCCCTAAAAAGCTTATTTAAGTCTTCAACAATCTTGAGAAAAATTAAAAAAGCTTCTTCTTTGTTGTGTAAAGTGTTCTTAATGCTTTTATTTGCTCATTTAAAGGTTTTGTGTTGTATTTATTGACATTAACTTTTAATCTTTGCCTTTTGAGTTGTTTTTAGTTTTGGAAGGGTTCTAAAATTTGGAAAGATTGATCCTAACCTTGAATAGGATTGTATTCGGTTGGCTTGTACCCAAAAAATAAGTGTTCTAACTTAGGATAGCTAGGGTTGGAAGTTTCCAATATTGTATTCAGTTTGAATATGTTTAGTGATTTTTAATTTCCAAGTAGGAACTTGGAAAATGGATGTAGGTGCAAGGTTGGCATCAAATCACTATAAATTTTATTTATTTATGGTATGCTTGCCCTCTCTCTATCTTTACATTATTATATACTTGCTCTCTTGATATTCACTTCTTCTCTACACTTAAAATACCTATCATAAATCACTTGCATATCATCACATAATCTTTATTACTCAAATTTAGCTTTAAAATTTTAAAAAATCAATTCATCCCCCCCTTGGATTGCATAGCTGGGCAACAAGTGGTATCAGAGCTTGATGCTCTAGTCCTATTTTGATTTAATCATCAAAGAGCCAAAGATCTATGGCAACTCAAGTTGGTGCTTCATTAGTCGAGGGGCAGTCCATAAATCAACCTCTACTTTTCAATAGGTCAAACTACACCTATTGGAAAGCTCGGATGAAAATTTTTATCCAAGCACTTGATTATGATATATGGAGTATCATAGTTAATGGACCTCACACACTGTTGCCCAGCTATATAACCCAAGTGGGGGGGGGGGAGGGTGAATTAGGTTTTTTAAACTTTTAAAGCTAATTTAGAGTTACAAAGATTATGTGATCATATGCAAGTGATATGTGATAGGTGTTTTAAGTATAGAGAATAAATGAATATCAAAAGAGCAAGTATATAACAATGTAAAGATAAAAAGAGGGGAAGAACACTACAATCAAATAAGGTTTATAGTAGTTTGGTGCCAACCTTGCGCCTACATCCACTCTCCAAGCTCTTACTTGGGTATTTAAATCCACTAAACGTATTCAAACTGAATACAACATTGAAAACTTCTAACCCTAGCTATCCCAAGTTAGAATACTTATTTTTTGAGTACAAGCCCATCCAATACAATCCTATTTAAGGTTAGGATCAACCTTCCTAAGTTTTGGAATCCTTCCAAAACTTAAAACAACTCAAAGAATAGAGAATAAGAGTTTATATCAATAAATACTACTCAAGCTCCTTAAATAAGTAAATAAAAGCTTTAAGAATATTTTACATAACAAAGAGGAAGCTTTTTTGATTTTTCTTAAGGTTGTTGAAGACTTAAATGAGCTTTTGAGGACTTGGTTAGCTTGAAACGAAAGCTTTTTTGCTTGAAGAGGGCTGAAATGAATGCTTGAATCTCTTGTATTGTTCCTTCCTTTTGAAAGCCTTTATATCCTCTATGATGGCTAGAGAAAAAATAGATCTAATTTATAGCCAGTGGAGATCTATTTTGGAGCATTAAATGCAGCTGAAAAGGATCAAAAAATAGTAGTTGTGGACTTTTTCTATTGTAGGGGTCGACCCCTAGGTTATTTCTTACACAAGGATCGACCTAGGGGTCGACTTCTATGACAGAAAATCCAAAAAAATCACTGTTCTATATTTTTTGCCTTCGACTCGTAGCATAGGGGATGACCTAAGGGTCATCTCCTTTGGTGTACCAATCAGCCCCTTTGACAGGGGTCGACCTAGGAGTCGAGGTTGTCCCCTTTGGTGTACCAATTAGCCCCTTTGATAGGGGTCGACCTAGGAATCGATCCTTTTCTTCAAACTTGATTTTCTCTCAAAATATATATCCAAAAAATATAAAATTATCTTCAATAGATCACAAATCTTTTGTCCTTGCTCTTGAGACTTTTGAAATAGATTTTCTCTAACTTTATAAAATTTATGATTTTGCCCATTATCATCTTTTTTCCTGATTTTCTTCTAAATTATGCATCCAAAATTTAAAAAACTACCTTCAATTGATCAGAAATCATCTAGGCTTGTTGTTAAGGCTTTCAAAATATATTTTTTCTAATTTTATAAAATTTATAATTTTGCACCTGAAATATAATAAATCTTTTTTTAAGCCAAAATCATTAGTATCTCACTCAAATATTTTGTAATCATCAAAATCAATTCTTGGAGCAACAATCTCCTTCTTTTTGATGATGATAAAATATTTGTGTATAAGTAAAATAAGACATGCATAGAACATTGAAAAAAAATAGTGCCATTAAGAATTTTGAGTTTAAAATTAAGGCAATATATAGATATATTCAATTGATGCAAAATTTTAAGGCATGAGCTTTATAATATCGAGACATAATGTCAATGCCTATAGGTAGATGATCATAGTACCTCATTACCATAAATGATAGAGAAATCATAGTATAAACCTCAGTTTCTATAAAATAACTTAGTTCTTTTAGAAGAGAGGTTAGGGGCTATATATAAAAAAAATTGTCAATCATCAAGCAAGTAATTTTAACATCATCAACCATCAAGCATATAATTTTAACATCATCAATTAATAATTATTGCTTATACCAAATAATATATTTACTCCTCCTTTTTGACATTATCATTTAAAAACCACTCTTTTCTTGTTTAAAATAAAAATTTACTCCCCATTTTATGATAGAATAAGATGCCAATATTCAAAATACATAAGAGTCATAGGAGTCATACATCAAGTAAATAGTTCTAGTCAGAATATATAAAGATTCAACATGGAGTTTATATAAAGATTCCAGAAATAGAAATAGTTAGCCATACAAGATAAGTACCACATACAATCAAAATTAGCCAACATATGTCATGAAGTAATTGACTAAACATATGAATGCATACTTCATGAATATTCTTAATTTATCTTTAGTTTATTACATATTTTTCATATACTTATTATACTATAATATCTCAATTTAAATAAATGAGTATTAAGATTTCAAGCATCAAATTATTGAGTATTTTAAGCATCAATTCATTAAGCATATACTCAACATTCCTCTTTTCATTTTTGATAATCATTAAAAAGCTTATGGAAAGAATTAAGAAAATCATCAAAATCAATAAAATATAGAAGTGTACCAAATGAGAGATGTATCAAATTTAAAAAATGAAGTCAAATAAATCATCTTCCTTTTGAAAACTAATCTTTGGATTTAAAATATGCTTAAAACATCATTTTTCTTTCAAAAATTTACTTGAATTCAAATATCAAAGGCTCTCCCTCTTATTAAATGATTATAACTTTTATAATTAAGTTTTTAAATATATATTTTTTAAGCTTGAAGAGGAATAGAGCTTTTCAAAGTTTTGAACAAAGAAATCATGCATAACACAATTTTTTTATGCATCAAATAAATCATTGAAATATATCATTAAAATCAATTGAAATTCAAAATATGTATATCAAATTCAAAAAATTTTGATTTAATTTTAAGAGGATATTAAATTTAAAATTTATGAGATATTTAATATGAAAATAAGTATGTTTGATATTAAATTTATATTGATATCACTCTTCTTCTTTCTAAAAAGTTTTAATTCAGATTTTTCAAGTCAATATTGAGGGATAGAGTTTTTCAAGATATTTCAGCATATTTGATACCAAAAAATATAGGTTCGATGTCAAATTTTTATTTGATACCATCAATTTATATTTTTAATTTAATTTTAAAAAATAAAGATTTTCAAATAAAATAAGTATAATAGAAAAAAAATTGACATCAATTTTAATATCTATTCTTCATTTTTTTAAAGAAGTTTTAATCAATTAAACTTTGAAAATGTATGTATCGAAATAGTATGAAAGATAGTATCAAAAATGAAAATAATTTTATAAAAATCTTACATTTTACATTAAAAATTCTATAAATTTATTTCTAGGAGTATGAAGTATTTTCAATTTAATTCAACTCCAAGAATGTCAAGAATGTTCAAATAAATCAAATTATGAAATCAGCATATGAATGATACCACTTTAAACAAGTTTTAATATTTGAGAATAATTTATTTATCTGATACTACTTTAAATTAGTAGTACTTTAAATCAAGTAAATCAAATTGAATAAATACATGAAAGCATGAATTAAAAAGACTATAAGGCATTTGATTGAGAGTTTGAATTCAATTGAAATAAAGTATAAATTTAAGAGAATTATAAGATAAATGATTGAGAATTTGAGATTAATATTGATAGTTTTAATACTAATTTACAGCAAATGTCTCTCTTATTTTCAAAAGTGAATACCATAAAATTCATCACATGATATTTTTAAATTTATTCTTTCTCTTCTTTTTTCTAAAGTGAAGCACCATTAATCGATACTATAATCTTTAACTAATACTAATTTAACTTTAAACAAAGATTTTCAAATTTGATTGATACCAATTTTGTTATTAATTCATCTTAAATGAATTCTCCCCCTTACTTTTGCAAATAAAGGCATTTTTAATTAAATAGTCTTTTAAGATCAAATTATTTTCTTTAATATTTTCTTTCTCTATTGCACTTATTTTAAAGTAAGCATATTAAGTTTCAAATAATCAACCATCAATCAAATAATCAATCATAATCATGATACAATAATTTTTTTTATGAAAATTTTACTTTCATTGATTTTAAAATAAAATGTTTACAATAGGATGTCTTCAATCATGACAACATCAAAATGATCAATTAATGTAAAGCATTTTTGAAATATTCATTGATCATTAAAAAATGATGACATAATTAAATCAATCAAAGTATGAATTGATAAGTCAAAAAATATATAAATACTTTTACCTCCATCCTTATCAAGCTTACATGATGGGCTTATGGGGGTACCAATGGCTTTGGAGCTCTCCATCCTAAATTTTTTGAGTAGCTCTCCTATGTACTTACTTTGGATGATGGAGATTTCTTTTTTTATTTGCTTGATTTAAAGTTCGAGGAAAAATGTTAATTCACCCATCATGCTCATCTTGAACTCTCCCTGCATGAGCTTAGCAAAATCTTGACAAAGAGTTTTATTAGTAGATCCAAATATGATATCATCAACATATATTTGTATAACTAAAATATCATTATGATCCTTTTTAATGAAAAAGATTGTATCTACATTTTCTCTTGAAAATTTATTATTGAGCAAGAATTTACTTAACCTTTCATACCAAGTCCTAGGTGCTTGTTTTAAACCATATAATGCTTTGTTTAATTTAAAAATATGATTAGAAAAGATATGGTTTTCAAAATTGGGAGGTTATTCTACATAAACATCTTCAATAATATATTCATTTAAGAAAGTATTTTTAACATGCATTTGAAATAGCTTAAAATTCATAAAGCATGCATAAGCAAGTAAAAGTCTAATTGCTTCTAGTCTAGCAATATGTGCAAAGATCTCATCAAAATTAATTTTATCTTCTTGATTATAATTCTTTGCAACTAATCTTACTTTATTCCTAATTATATTTTCATTTTCATCTAATTTATTCATATATACCCATTTTGTACCAATTATTAGATGATTTTTAGGTCTTGATACTAAGGTCCATACATTATTTCTTTCGAATTGATTAAGTTCCTCTTGTATTACATTTATCCAATTATACTCTTTTTCAGTTTCATCTATAGTTTTAGGTTTAAAATAAGAAATAATGCAAAATGATTGTATGCTTCTCTAAGTGAAGAACGAGTTCTTATCCCATGTGTAGGATCACCAATAATTAATTCTTTGGGGTGATTGTAGTCATACCTCTATTCTCTTGGTAGATCATTTGTACCTTGAGATTGTTCATGTTGTTCTTTATCTTCATCCTCTTATTTGTTCTCATGTTTTTCTTCATTCTTAATTATTGAGTCCTTTAGGATGAGCTCCTTCATCCCATCTATAATAGGACCTGCATCATCAATACCTTCATTCTTTCTTGATGGAAGATCATTAGTTTCATCAAAAATAATATGTATTGACTCCTCTACTACTAAAGTTCTTTTGTTAAAAACTCTAAATGCTTTGCTAGAGGAGGAGTAACTAAGGAAAATAGCTTCATTAGATTTTGCATCAAATTTTTCTAACCTCTCTTTACTATTGTTCAAGACAAAACATTAGCAACCAAAAATATAAAAATATGCAATGTTTGGTTTTCTTTCTTTCTAAAACTCATAGGATGTTTTCTTTAAAATTGATCTAATTAAAGCATGATTTAGAATGTAATATGCCATGTTAATTGCTTTTGCCTAAAAGTATCTTGGGAGGTTTCTTTCATATAGCATGGTATGGGCCATTTCTTTTAGTATTCTATTTTTTCTTTCTACTATCTCATTTTATTGAGGTATCCTAGGTGCTGAAAAGTTATGATCTATACCTTTTTTATTACAAAATATTTTAAAATCTTAATTTTCAAATTTGGTTCCATGATCATTTTAAATACTTTAAATTAAAAATTCTTTTTCATTTATAACTTTTTGATAAAATTTTGAGAAAATATAAAAAGTTTCATCCTTATGTGCCAAAAAGAAAATCCATGTAAAACGTGAAAAGTCATCGATAATAATAAAATCGTAATGCTTTCCACCTAAGCTTGTAGTTCTTGTAGGACCGAACAAATCCATGTATAATAATTTCAATGGCCTAGAAGTTGAAATAATGTTCTTGAATTTGAAAGAAACTCTAGTTTGTTTATCTGTTGGCATGCATCACAAATTTTATCTTTTTCAATATTCAATTTTGGTAAATTGATAACTAATTTTTTTTTGATAAGCTTTAAAAGTGAATGCATGCTAATATGTGCAAGCTTATGGTGCCAAAACCAACTAGTCTCATTAATTTTGTCATTCATAGCTACTAGACATTGCATGTTTATCATGGAAAGATCATTCAAATCTATCATATAAATATTATCATGCTTATGCCCAACAAACTTAATGCCATCATCATTAGGACTGGTTACAATGTACAATGAAGATTCAAAAATAACTTTATAACCCTTGTCATAAAGTTGACTGATGCTTAAGAGATTATGTTTCAAACCATTTACTAATAAAAAATTTTCAATATACTTGGATAGAGTGATACTAATATTACCTATACCGATGATCTTTTCTTTGCCATTATCTCTAAAGATGACCATCCCTCCATTTTTAGCATCAAGTGTAATAAATTGGGACTCATCACCGCTCATGTGTCTTGAGCATCCGCTATCAAGATACCATCTTCAATTTTCTTCTTGAGATGCAAGATACACCTGCATGTAAAATCAAGTCTTTACTTTAGGTATCCAAGATTTCTTAGGTCCTTTAAGGTTAGTCACAATGGTTTCTTTTAGAACCATATTTTTTTTATATTTGAATTATTAGAGAAATATGTATAAGATTTATGTCCTAGTTTACCACATTTAAAGCAAGTAACATTTAAAAATTTATTAGTTTATAAATTTATAAAAATATTTTTCAAAAATTTTTATTTTCTTAGGAGGTTATAGCCTAGACCGGCTTTATCATAGATGATTTTTTGATTTTCAAGAATTATATAAAGTTTATTTGAACTCAAAGTAAATTTTTCAACTATCAATTTTAACTTGTCAATTTTATTTTTTAAATTTAGGTTCTCTTGAGTTAAAGGTAGTTTTTCACTTAAGATAGTTTCATTTTCTTTTAGCAAGAATTGATTCTTTAACTTGAGTTCTTTGTTTTAGCTCCTAACTTCTTTAAATCATCTACTAAATCATAGAAGGCTTCTTAAAGTTCTTCAAATATAAAATAATTTGAGATTTTAGCATTTACCTCATCTTCATGTGCCATAAGGCACAAGTTGGCTTGTTCATGAACTTCTTCCTATTCGGAGCTTGAGTCATCACTATTACTCCATGTAGCCATCATAGCCTTTTTCTTGTACTTCTTGTGGCCCTTTTTGAGTTGTGAACATTCAAACCTAAAGTGCTCCAGCTTCTTACATTCATAACAAATAAGGGGCTGCTTCTTATCCATTTTCTTGCTATGCTCCTCTTTGGTAGGTGGCCTCTTCCTCATCCCTTATTTTCTCCTCTTCAAAAATCTCTTGAACTTTCTAGTGATGAGGGCCAATTCTTCATCTTGTTCTTCATCTTCTGTTTCATCAGATCTCTCATCTTGTTGAGTGGTGGATTTGAGGGCTATTATTTTTTTCTTCTTGACATCTTCTTCTTGATGTTGTTTCATGCTTAGCTCGTTTGTCATTAGTGATCCTAGAAGCTCTTCCAAGAAAAAAATATTTAGATCTTTGGCTTCTTGGATTGCGGTCACTTTGGCCTTCCAAGTTCTTGGTAAAGATCTAAGAATCTTTCTTATAAGGTCACTATTAGAATAAGACTTACCAATACTTTTTAGACTATTAATAATATTCATAAAATGAGTAAATATTTTAGTTATTGATTCATCATGCTCCATTGTAAAGAGTTCATATTTGTACATAAGCTTTTTGACTTCTTAACTTGGTTAGTGCCTTCATGTGTAACTTCTAACGTATCCTATATTTTCTTAGCCGACATGCATATTGAAATGCGATTGAATTCATTAGCATCTAAAGCATAATATAAAACATTCATGGCTTTTGCATTTAGTTGAGCCATTTTCTTATCAACTTTATCTCATTCTCTTTCAAGTTTGGTTGATTCTACACCATCAACTATTTTAGTGGGTGTGTGTGGTCTATTAACTATGATACTCTACATATCATAGTCAAGTGCTTGTATGAATATTCTCATTTGAGCTTTCTAATAGGTATAATTTGATCCATTGAAAAGTGATCGATTTGTGGATTGCTCCTTGACTAGAGAGATACCAACTTGGGTTGCCATAGATCTTTGGCTCTTTGATGGTTATATCAAAATAGTACTAGAGCACTGAGCTCTGATAACACTTGTTGCCCAGCTATGCAATCCAAGAGAGGAGGGAGATGAATTGAATTTTTTAAAATTTTAAATCTAATTTAAAGTTACAAAGATTATGTGATGATATGTAAGTGATATGTGATAGGTATTTTAAGTATAGAGAATAAGTAAATATCAAAAGAGCAAGTATATAACAATGTAAAGATAGAAAGAGGAGAAGAATACCATAAACAAATAAGGTTTATATTGGTTCGATGCCAACCTTGCACCTACATCCACTTTTCAAGCTCCTACTTGGGTATTTAAATCCACTAAACATATTCAAACTAAATACAACATTGAAAACTTTCAATCCTAGCTATCTCAACCTAGAATACTTATTTTTTAGGTACAAGCCAATCCAATACAATCCTATTTAAGGTTAGGATCAATCTTTCCAAGTTTTGAAATCCTTCCAAAACTTAAAACAACTCAAAGAGTAGAGAATAAGAGTTTATGTCAATAAATACAACTCAAGCTCCTTAAATGAACAAATAAAAGCTTTAAGAATATTTTACAAAATAAAGAGGAAGATTTTCTAATTTTTTTCAAGGTTGTTGAAGACTTGAATGAGCTTTTGAGGGGTTGGTTGGTTTGAAATTAAAGCTTCTTTGCTTGAAAAGGGCTTTTTGCTTAGGACTGAAATGAATGCTTGAATCTCTTGTATGGTTCCTTCCTTTTGAAAGCCTTTATATCCTTTATGATAGCTAGAGAGAAAATAGACCCAATTTGTAGCTATTAAAGTACCATTTTGGAGTATTAAATATAGCTAAAAAGAATCAAAAAATAGTTGTTGCGGATTTTTTCCATCGCAGGGGTTGACCCCTAGGTCGTCCCCTACACAGGGATCGACCTCTATGATAGAAAATCTAAATAAATCATTGTTCTATATTTTTTACCTTTGAAATAGCAGAGGTTGACCTCTAACACAGGGGATGATTTAGGGGTCATCCCCTTTGGTGTGCTAATCAGCTCCTTTAATAGGGGTCGATCCTTTTCTTCAAACTTGATTTTTTTCTCAAAATATACATCCAAAAAATATAAAATTATCTTCAATAGATCATAAATCTTCTATTCTTGCTCTTGAGATTTTTAAAATAGATTTTTTTTAACTTTATAAAATTTATGATTTTATCTCTTATCATCTTTTTTCCTGATTTTCTTCTAAATTATACATCCAAAATTTATAAAACTATCTCCAATAGATCAAAAATTTTCTAGGCTTATTGTTGAGGCTTCCGAAATATATTTTCTTTAACTTTATAAAATTTATGATTTTGCTCTTGAAATATAATAATTTTTTTTCAAACCAAAATTATTAGTATCTCGCTCAAATATTTTGTAATCATCAAAATCAATTTTTGGAGCAACACACACCCACCAAGATAATCTATGGAATAGAATCGACCAAATCTGAAAGAGAATGGGATGAGGTTGATAAGAAAATGGGTCAGCTTAATGCTAAAGCCATGAATATTTTGTATTATACTTTAGATGCTAATGAATTCAACCGCATTTCAACATGTATATTAGCCAACAAAATATGGGATATGTTAGAAGTAACACATGACGGCACTAATCAAGTTAAGGAGTCAAAAATTAATATGCTTATGCATAAACATGAACTTTTTAAAATGGAGCATGATAAATCAATAACTAAAATATTTGCTTATTTTATGAATATTATTAATGGTCTAAAAAGTCTTGGTAAGTCTTATTCTAGCAGCGATCTTATGAGAAAGATTCTTAGATCTTTACCAAAAACTTGGGAGGCCAAAGTGACCACAATCCAAGAAGCCAAAGATTTGAAAGTTTTACCCTTGGAGGAGCTTCTAGGATCGCTAATGACACATGAGCTAAGTATGAAATAACATCAAGAAGAAGATGTCAAGAAGAAGAAGATAATAGCCCTCAAATTGACCACTCAACAAGATGAGAATGAAGGAACCATATCTAGGATTTCATGGGTAGATCATGAAACTTTTTCAACATCAGACAGTGAAAAATTTAAATAAATAAAATATTTATTTAAATAAATATGTAAATACCTAGATCTCAAATCTATTACATGATCAAGGCATGATATTAAATCAGAAATTAAAAACATAAAGCAGAAGGAAAGGTTGATCATATCAACCTAGATCTATATTACATCTAATGCAGCTATAAAATAAAAGATCGGATATGTTACCCAAGCAAGTTAGACATTCTAACTTGCTGATGCAGGATTGAGGATGAAGTCACGAGCCACACATGCATCCAACCTCTAGGAGTCATCCACACGAGCCCATGAACATGATTAGAGATCTTGATGCAGGAAATCAGCACAGTATGCTAGCACTATGCTGATCTCTCTTCAATGATCGATCCGATGCTTTCTTCTTCAAAAGTTGGATACTCTAAAATACTAGAAGAAAAGAAGAAGATTTGTGATACAGAGACACCTTTCAAAAGCTCATAAAAAGTGAGGAAGAGATCTAGAACAAAAACCCTAGAAGAAGACCCTCTTCTTCTTCTTTGTTCTTTTTCTAGACACCCTGATTTGTGTTTTCAATTTCTCAATGACCCAGATGAATTTTTCTCCAATTTTTCTAAATCAAAGAGACCTCTCAAATATATGCAATCTACAAAAATTTTAGTCAAAAATTCTTTTTAAATAAAGAGATATGTAGAGTCCAATATTGGTCAAAAATCTAGATAGGAAAGTCACCAAATGGCAGGTTGTTAGGGCGCCCAACTCTTGGGTGCCCCCACCTTACTTTTCTGCTATGGACCAGCAAGGGAGGGTGCAACAAATGCCAAAGAATGCCATGAGAGAGAGAGAAAATAGGGAGGTGGTGGCATGAAAGGAAGGAAGTCTTTTGGTTGACTAGGATTCTATCTCATAAAATCCTAAAGCAAAACCAATCTCCTCTTTTGACTTGGTCATTAAACAAATTTTCATATGAGTAAAAGGAAGAGAGAAGGGTGGCATGAGATTGCTTGGGGCATGGAGATTATTCACGTAAAAACACAAAGAGAAAGGGGTGGGGTGTGAGGATTAGGTGGTGCAAAGAATAGGGAGTCTTAGTCACACTAGGACTCTTGTTTTGACCTGATCAAACAAGATCTTTTAACCAAATAAAAACAAGAGTAAACCAACCCAATTAAATAAGATTCTAATCCATTTAAGAACTTAATTAAATTAGATTTAATTTTAATTTAATTTTTTAATCAAATTAAAAAATTGGATTAACCTGAGTCCTAGTTAGACTAGGACTAGTTCTTTCTTATACTTGGCTTATCCAATAAGCCAACTGAACTTAATCCAATCAAGCCCAAACTAAATTTAATTAAACTTAATCTCAATCTACTGGCTTAATCAAATTAAGCTAATTAGCAATCAAATTGCTAATTGATCCTTCTGCAACACTTGCACTAGGTCAAACATCAACCATATTGATCATTTAACCCTAAAATGATTCTAAATCACTGATCAACCATCCGATTGGAATGTGAACTCTAATGTGTGTGACCTTATAGGTCTGAATCTAAGTTGATAGCATAGAAATAAATTTTTATACCAACCAAAGTGACCATCTAGCAATGATACCCGACGGTCGGATAGATCGAAAGGTGTAGAACACCGTCCTTAGAACCCATGCAAATATAATTTTCATATTATTTATTCTCTTGACCATAATGCTCGTAGGATACCTCAAAGTTCAACTGTCAACTCTAATCAAGTTGTCCACATTATATTTTAAAATATCAAATCCATCTGATGAATTATCCTGGCTAAGGTTTTGCTATATTGAAATACAGTGATACATTCTTCTCCAACTCTTGGAGTGGTCAATTCCATCTTGATCATACTTTGACCTCGTAAGTATTTGACTGTGCCCAGAAGCCTTCCATTGCTGAATTAGAAATTTAGTTAGTTTGGTACCAAAGCACAGTGAGTTGCTTGCAAGTCACTGAGGTGATCTTAGATTTAAGGGACACTTATATCTATATCCTATTAGAGACATTCTCGACAGTAGAATGCTCTAGAGTTGGTCATGTTCAATGATGATGTATCCATACATCTCATTTATATGTTATACCAATGTCTCTATACTCTTTGGTTAAGAGGATAATCAATCTATATGGCATATAGCATATCATGCTCGATAGATGCTATCGTCCTAATTAACAACCTATCATTTGATCATGAATAAATATAAGGACTAATCGATATATCCTCTCTTTATTGAAACTAAATAGTCCTAAGGACTTCATCACAATAATAGAGTTCATTAGAAGATGTAAATTTATGATAAAAAAGATGTCAAAAATTTTTATTAATTAATAAATCAATTACAATATCTCAACCGTCAGTGGGCTGACGATTGGTTTTGGGACATAATTTCCAATAGAGGGATCCAATGAAATAAAAGATGAAGAACAAGATGAAGAATTAGCCCTCATCACTAGAAAGTTCAAGAGATTCTTGAAGAAGAGAAAATAAGGGATGAGGAAGAGGCCACCTACCAAAGGAGAGCATAGCAAGAAAAAGGATAAGGAGCAGTCCCTTATTTGTAATGAATGTAAGAAGTTGGGACACTTTAGTTCTAAATGTCCATAACTCAAAAAGGATCCTAAGAAGTACAAGAAAAAGGCTATGATGGCTACATGGAGTGATAGTGATGACTCAAGCTCCAAAGAGAAAGAAGTTCATGAACAAGCCAACTTATGCTTTATGGTACATGAAAATGAGGTAAATACTGAAATCTCAAATGAATTTACATTTGAAGAACTTCAAGAAGCCTTCTATAATTTAGTAGATGACTTAAAGAAGTTGAAAGCTAAAAACGAAGAATGCAAGTTAAATAATCAATTCTTGTTGAAAAAAAATGATAGTATCTCAAGTGAAAAACTAGCTTTAACTCAAGAGAACCTAAGTTTGAAAAATAAAATTAACAAGTTAAAACCAATAGTTAAAAAATTTACTTCGAGCTCAAATAAACTTCATATGAGTTTTGAAAATCAAAAGGCCATTTATGATAAAGCTGATTTAGGCTATAATTATTGAAAAATATATCCTAAAGTCAATCATCTAGATTGTAGATGGTTAAGCTAAATATAATTATACTTAAATTATTAATAAAAAAATATTATTTTGGTATTTCATCATTCTTGTGCATCTTCTTATAATGAACTCTCATGTGATGAAGTTCTTAGGACTATTTAGACTCGACAAAGAAGGATTTATCATTTAGTCCTTAAAACCAGTTCATGACCAAATGATTCATTATTACCTAGGACGATAACGTATTGAGTATAGGTCGTTGTGTGCCATTAGTGTTAGTTGTCCTCTTAACCAAGAAGTATGGAGATACTGTTATGGTATGCAAGTGAAGTATAGGAGTATATTTCACTGAATGTGATTCAACTGTAGAGCTCTCTACTGTCAAGAGTTGCTCACGAAGGATATGGATATAAGTGTCCCTTAGACCTGAGATCACCATGATGATTTGCAAGCAACTCACTGCACTTAGGTATCGAACTACTTAAATTTTTAATTCAGTGATGGAAGGCTACTAGGTGCAGTCAAGTACTTGTAATGTCGGTGCATGAGTCAATATGGGATTGATCCCTCCAAGTGTTGGAACAAGTGCATCATTATATTTCAATTTAGCAAACCCTTGGTCGAGGTGGTCCATGTGATGGACATTGAATTTTGAAATACATTATGAATGAATTTTAGAATTGGCAGTAAATCCTAGATTATTCTTTGTGCATCGAGGTCAAGGGCATGAATTATATAGTAACTATATACCATAGGTTCATCATTGTTGCATTGCAATTTTTCGACCTCTTCGAATGTCGGGTATCATTGCTAGATGGTCATATCGATTGGTATGAAAAATTAATTTTTATGCTACCATCTTAGGATTTGAACCTATGGAATCACACATAATAGGAGTTCCTATCTGATCTGATGACTGATCAAGAGTTTCAATAGTCTGTGACTCTGTGGTCAAGAGTCCCACTGGACTGGACTCTATCTTTGTAAATCCCACTAAATTGAGATTCTATGATTAGGAGTTCCACTGGATTGAAACTCTATCTTTATGGGTCCCACTGGGCTAGGACTCAAAATCCTACTTATCTGAGACTCTTTGATCAAGAGTTTTATTGGTCTGGGACTCTATGATCGTGAGTTTCATTCATTTAGAACATTGGGTTCAAGAGTCCCATTGGTTTGGAACTCTTTAGAAGTTTTATGTTGATGGAACTTTATTGTCTAGACATCCACTCGATTGGGACTCTATATTTATTAGAAAATTAATTAGTAATTTGATTACTGATTAACATAATTTGATTGAGTGATGAGGATTCGATCAAGTTTGATTGAATTTGATTTGATTGAGTTTGACCCGATCAGGTCATGAGATGACCAAATCGCTATGAGAGATTTGACCCTGATTTGATCAAGGGCTGGACCAATTAAAATTGATTAAGTATAATAATTTATGATTAATCTAGTCTAATTGGGTTTAGACTAATTAGTTTAGTTGAAACCAATTTGGGCCAAGTCAAATGAGATTTGAATTCAAACTCTCCCATGCGCCTACAATCTTTGATTTTTCCCATGCCTCATCTATTTTTTATGTGAGATTTCTCACACAGAAATGGATGTGCACCTCCTCTCTTTTCTCTCTTTGACCTGGTCCAAGTGTTGGACTGGTTCAAACAAGAATGAATTTTGAGTTCAATTGAGGTTTGTTAGAAGTTGAAATCTCCTAACTCCCTGCGCCTTATCTACTCCTTGCACCATATGTTTTCTCATGCACATTCTCATGCATTTTTGAGTGTGGGCATGTAGAAAGAGAGTCCTTCTGTGCATCAAATTCTCTAGAGTGGGCACTAGAAGTAGATAAGGCTTCCACATGAATTTTGAATTCAAGTGGAAACCTCTTAACCGCCTTATCTAATCCACTCTATGCATTTTGCCCAGTGTGTCGCCCATTTTTAAATGGATTTTTTTCTAGCAATCTCCTC